>CM022775.1:600527-605527 GCA_012411365.1 Ameiurus melas | reverse complement strand
ACACACACACACACACACACTGTCCACTTAAATAGGAACACCTGTACACCTGGTCATTCATGCATTTATCTGATCAGCCAATCAGGTGTCAGAGGCACAATTCAACGAAACAAATCATGTGACACAGGTAAAGGCTTCAGGTAAAGGTAACGTTGCCATTAGACATCAAAATGGAGTGTCTGAGATCTCAGTCACTGTGACTGGGTTGTTGGTGACGATTGAAGACTGAACATCTGATCTTTTTCCAATCCTCATCAGTACAGTGTGGGTGAGCCTGTGCCCATGAGAGCCTCGGGTTCCTGTTCTCGGCTGACAGGAGAGGAACCCGACGTGGGCTTCTGCTGTTCCGCCTCAAGGTTTGATGTTTGCTGCGGTCTGAGATGCTTTTCTGCTCACCACGTCTGTATTATACGAGTTACTATAACCAATCTGGCCATTTTCCTCTGATCTCTCTTACCAACAAGGTGTTTCTATCTCGGAACTGTCACACAGTGTTTCCTGTTGTGGGAAAATCCCAGCAGATCAGCAGTTTGTGAAATGCCACGGTTAAAGTTACACGTTAGCGATCACACCTTTTCTTCTTTCTGATGTTTGATGTGAACATGACCTGAAGCTCTTGACCTGCATCTGCATGATTTGATGTGTTGTGCTGCTGCCGCGTGATTGGCTGATTAGATAGCTGCATTAATGAGTAGGTGTTCAGGTGTTTCTAATAAAGTGGATGGTGAGTGTATAGCATAGCATATATACACTAACACTCACACACACCACACCTCTTCTAGGAAATAGTATCATCTCTTTCTCTCTCTCTCTCTCTCTCTGAGTGTGTGTGTGTGTTTAGACACACAATAGCGCAGCAGTCTGAATGTGAGAAAATGAACACAGACCCCCTGATGTGTGTGTGTGTGCTACAGGTCTGTAAGGATGGGGGGATGGAGGGATGAAAAGAGGAGTGTGAGTACGCATTAATGTGACATAGGAGCAGATGTTCTTACATCCATCTCCTCGTCTCTCCGTCCTTTCATATTCTGTTTCTCTGCATTCATCCCTCTTTCTTATCTTTCATTCTGTTCCTTTCCTTAATCTCTCTCTCTCTCTCTCTCTCTCTCTCTCTCTTTCGTTTGCTCTGCTTTAGCATGACCACGCTAATGAGGACCACAAGCCTGCTCAGCATAGCAACATAATGAGGAGGTGTGTGTGTGTTGTGTGTGTGTGTGTGTGTGTGAGCCAAAGGCAGTGTGCAAAATAAAATAAAAAATTTGCTATGTAAAATTATTTGGCTGAAGGATTTTTTTTTTTAATCAAAGTTAAGCACATGTGATAGAGTTAGCATAAGTATAGGCTATATTTCTGTATATAATTATAATAATATAATCTATTATTTTTATTTAAAAGTCCAAAATCAAAACACATGAGACAAACACAATTAACAATACTTTCTAAAGATGCTAACCAGATAATTTAGATAATTTAGCATAAAATGGTCATTCCTTCGCTACAATTGACTAGCAATACAGAATAAAAGTATAAACCTGCACACACTAGCTAATCAGCTAATTAGCGGTTAGCATAACATTAGGGGACAAAGGGATGTTAAAGATGTACATCTGTCTCCTTTAAAAGTTTACGCTTTTTGATTTGTACACAAGAAGTTGAATTGCGAACGGACTCTCACTCAAATCCATTCTTTCAAAACAAAACACGACAATGCTAACTTGCCTAGCTAGCGGCGATCAGTTAGTGCGATTTATTGTTAGCGGTTTGGAGGCTTTTCGTAATAATTTACCAACACGTCTGAGGTAAATGTCGATGTTCTGAATGGATTCGTGTCGTTTCCGTGGCCACTGTGTCTCCAGATCACGTGTATCCAAGACTTAGCGGCTAATCTCAGGATGTAAATGGAGAATTTGCTAAACAGAATATCATTTATGCAATAAAAATATGATTCGCGAATGCGTATAGAATAAGTATACAAAGTTGTTATGGCTGATATTTCTATTATAGGACTCACTTTTCTGTTCGTCTGTGTTTGTTGATAGCTAATTAAATAAAATGCTAATAAGTGATAAATCTCTCTAAATACAAAAATATCAAGAGTGTTGAAGTGTGTGTGAGTGTGTGTGAGTGTGTGTGTGTGTGATGTGTTACAGGCAATGCAGTGAAAGCAGATGCTCCTGTGTGGTTTTAATTTCCACAGGGCGTTGCGTAGCAGCTTGTAGGATTCAGGTTGCTAAACGTAGCCAGGTCGAAACATTGCTAGTCACCCTTTGCTAGGTGATATGCTTTTTTTCTTCTTTTTTTTTGTTACCTACAACCTCCCTTTCCTGCTAGCATAGAAGCTAATTGTTATGACCGTCGCCCTCCGTCGCTAAATTTTGCAAGCCCCACTTCATGTGAAGTAAAATATAAAAGAGAAAAAGAGCTCCTGAACATCACACAATCGCGCTAGCTGACCAGCTACCTGGAGCAAAGCTAGCAAGCCAACACCAAAGCTGACCTACCGAGAGCAAGCTAATTTAGCGAGTGAAAGCTGACCTAGTATGTGTGTAAAAGTAAATCTAGCATGCAAAAAGCAAACTAGTGTGTGTGTGTGTGTGTGCGTGAAAGCTAGCCTAACTTAGTGAGTCAAAGCTAATCTAGCAGATGTGAATAATGTAAAAGCTAATGTAGCGAGCGAATGCTAACCTAGTCATTGAACGTTAATCTAGCACGTGAAAGCTAATCTACACAGGACAAGCTAATACAGTGTCTGAACGCTAATCTGTTTGAAATTTTACACAAACTTTGCGACTCGTGTTGCATTACAGTTATTTTACAGCTTTTTATTTAATGATTTTTTAAATTAATTTCCATGCTGTGTGTGTAGAAATGTTCCAAGGATCTTTATTGTGTGGCTGTGGTTGGATTTTTTTTAAGTGTGTGTGTGTGTGTGTGTGTGTGTGAGAGAGAGAGAGAGAGAGAGAGAAGAGATGGGGGATTTTTCCTACTGGAGGGATGATTCCTGGGTATGTGTCAGCTAAAGTATTTCTGCAGCTGGTGTGTGTGTGTGTGTGTGTATGTATGTGTGTGTGTGTGTGTGTGTGTGTGTGTGTGTGTGTGTGTGTGTGTGCGTGTGTGAGTCTATAAGGAAGTATTTTTGTAAAGTGGCCCGAAAGATCAGACTGGATAAATCCATCTTTTATCGTCATGGTTACTAGAGCCCAGTTCACAGTTCCGTTATGATGTCATTTCCTGTTCCTTCAGTCCACACGGTGATGATCTAGTGCCCTATTTCGTGAGCCTGCGTTAAGTTCACGTTGTGAAAGGGTGATTTGTCTTTCCGCAGGCATGCCACCTTAATGATTTCCACCTGGTTCCTGTTGCCATGGTTACCAATTCCAGCTCCCACTGATCTAAAACACACCTGGATTACAGAGGACGTCCGCTTCCATTCTGTCCATCTCTCTCTCTCTCTCTCTCTCTCTCTCTCTCTTTCTCTCTCACACACACTCTGTCCATCTCTCTTTTTTACTCTGTTTACCTTTCTCTTTCATTCTGTCCATCTCCCTCTCACATTCTCTCTTTTACTCTGTCTCTCTCTCTTTCACTTTGTCCATCTCGCTCTCTCTCTTTCACTGTCCACTTCTCCTTTGCCACTTTATCTCTCACTCTTTTCTTTTTTTGTTGTTTTTAGATTATTTCCACTCTGCTATTGATTAATCTCCTTCTGTCTATTTTTTCTTTATTTACTTTTCCTCTCTCTCTCTCTCTCTCTCTCTCTCTCTCTCGTGTGAATGGGAGAGATAATGAGAGGAGGAGACGGAGTGATATAAGGAGTGTGTTTGCCTCGCGGGGAGCCAAACACAAATCAAATTACAGACTCACATTACATTTTTTCTTCTCACTCGGCATTACATCAGAGAGCATGAGAGAGAGAGAGAGAGAGAGAGAAGAAAGAAAAATAAACGCAAAGAGAGAGCGATAAAGAGAAATAAATAAAGGGAGAGAGAGACAGAGGGTTAGGCGGCTCTTGTGGTCACTTTAGTCACTGTGAATAGTTTTGTTGTTTTTTTATAGGTTGTTGAAGCTGTGTTTATTGTTGCCATGGACACATCAGGTTCTATTGTGTGTGTGTGTGTGTGTGTGTGTGTGTGTGTGTGTGTGTGTGTGTGTGGACTTTTGTTAATACTTGGCTTAGATGATGTAAAAGATCTCGAGTGTGTAGGGTTACAAGGAGGAGAACCATGGGTCTACACACACACACAACACACACACACACACACACACGTGCCTGGTTCTGAATAGAGTTTTCAAATAGAGCAGAGAGAAATGTGATACACACACACATACACACAACTAGACACTTAATGGCCACATGATTCTTTCTGCACTGGGTTATACTCATGTGAAAGCTGTGTGTGTGTGTGTGTGTGTGTGTGTGGATTAGGATTGAGGGCCATCTGGACAGACTGAGAAACAGGGGTGTGAGTCCCTCCTTCCTAGACAACCACTCACACACATCACATGTTCCTGCTGCTCTCGTGTGTCTGTGTGTGTGTGTGTGTGTGTGTGTGTGTATGTCTGTGTGTGTGTGGGTGTGTGTGTGTGTGTATGTCTGTGTGTGTGTGTGTGTGTGTGTGTGCGCAGATCACAGTGGAAGGAAGCATGTCTTTGAGTGCATATTTGGAAATATGGGCGTGTCTTGAAGCCTTTATATGTAAATTAGAGTAATTCTTCATGGGTGTGTCTTGAAATCCATATATGGAAATGTGACCATATATGGTTCTCAGTGGGCATGTGTTGAAGGCCCTGTATGGAAATGAGAGTGCCTCTTAGTAGGAGTGTCTTGAAATAAACATGTTTAAATGAGCGTGATTGTTATTGGGCGTGTCTTGAAGTCCATATATGAGGAAATTCAGGCGTCTTTAAGTCTTTAATCCATATATGGAAGATAACGGAGCTAACTAGACGTCTTGTTATAACAGAATCTATGTTCTAGTGTTTGGGCTTAAGAGTGCTAA
>CM022775.1:590527-595527 GCA_012411365.1 Ameiurus melas | reverse complement strand
TTCACTGTAAGTTCAGCCTGTGTGTGTGTGTGTGTGTGTGTGTGTGTGTGTGTGATGATTAATTTGCATTTCAAGGTCAGAATGTAGTTAGTTTTCCACTGGAGCTGTGATGCTAACATAGCTAAACAAGTAATGGACGTTCACAGCCTCCAGTTTAGCACTGTGCATGCTCTAAACCGCAGATTCTAATGCGAATCGTCTCTCTCTCTCTCTCTCTCTCTCTCCCTCTCTCGCTCTCTCTCTCTCTCTCACACACACACACACACACACACACAGGGCATCCCGGAGCAGTGGGCTCGGTTATTGCAGACCTCAAACATCACCAAGCTGGAGCAGAAGAAGAACCCTCAGGCCGTCATCGATGTGCTCAAGTTCTATGACTCCAAGGAGACCGTCAACAACCAGAAGTACATGAGCTTCACATCAGGAGGTGACACGAACACACACACACACACACACACACACACACACACACACACACACACACTTCTCTATCAACAGAGTTCTACATTTTCATGGTCCTATATTCTGAAGGTTTTGTAGATTCCAAGTGTTCTCTATGTTCCCAGGATCCTGTGTTCCCAAGTTCTATATATTTCCAGGGTTCTATATCCCTATGGCTGTATATTCACAGGATTGTAGATTTCCAAGGTCCTCTATGCCCAGGAGATTCTATTTCAGAGCTCTATATTCCCAGGTTCTATATTCCAAGGTCCTATATTCCCAGAGTTCTATATTCCCAGGTTATATGCTCCCAGGTTCTATTTTTCCAGAGTTCTATATTCACAGGTCCTCTAGTCCCAGGTCCTATAGTTCCCATTTTAACATGAAATATTCACAGACATGGAAATTCTGATTGTAGGAAGTGTATGTTTGCTACACTTCCTTATATTTCATTCAGACAGCAGCACATATAGCTACAAACACAGCGTTAATTCACACCCATACACTGACAGTCAGCCAATCAGAGCACGTCGTACTGTCACAGAATGATAAATAATAACTCTTGCCTGTTCACCTTTGTGTGTTGCAGATAAATCGGCTCATGGCTACATCGCCGCTAACACTCTGGTAAGAAGAAAACTTTAGTGTTTTATTAATTCTTTTTCATCCCAGTTTGATTTGAACCTGCTGATTCAGCTGCATGAATCAAACGATTCATGAGTCACAGACTCATCCCCTAAAACACCACCCTGTCCTGTTCAACACACACACACACACACACACACACACACACACGTAAAACTGGTGTAAAAATCCGGTTTGATCAAGTTCTGTGAATAATTTCAGCGCTCTCTTTAGCACATGCTGATGATATTTGCAATTGTGTAAAAGTTTGCATCCCCTTAGGGACCAAATGAATGAGAGAAACTCACATCAACATTCTGTTCACAGTCACAAAACCATAACCCTTCTGAATTATAAATGGTTTAATTTGCATACACAAATCATGAATCATTTATTCAAATGTTTATAAGTAAGGAAGTTTATGTAACTGGACCCCTTCACGAATTTTAGTTGAATAAGCCGAGATCAGTGTGTAGGTGTTCAAGTCTAATCACTTATCAGAAACCATCAGAAACTGAATGCCTGATGAACGCTAGAGAATGATTAACACACACACACACACACACACACACACACACACACACACACTGTACAGAGAGAAAATAAAAAGATGTGTTGATTCCCGTTCAATTGATGGACAGGGGCAGAGGGGTGCGGATACTTTTGTGCCACACTATACATCACTACTGTCAGTAATTGGTGATAGTGAAACATGGACATTTGTGTTTTTTTCTACAAAAGTCATAGTTGTGTAATGTTGTGCTGATTGGAGGGGAAAACATGTCATGTGACCTGTCCAGACCCAATATAGCTAATGACAACTCTCTGACCAATCACGTTGGATTATTTTCACATGTGACCAGAAAGACATTTTTACAGAATATTAATTTAGTTGCACAGTACAATGAGATGCATCTGCATTTTTATTTACACAAAAAACCCAGAACCTCCTTTTTCCTTCTTCCTTCCCTCCTTTCCCTCCCCCCCTCTCTCTCTCTCTCTCTCTCTCACTGTCACTCTCGCTCTCTCTCTTTTTTTAATTTCTCATTGTCTGAATGCTGTGTGAGTTAAACATCCTCCCGTTTTCGATCATTCAGAACCGCCTCCTGTCCTCCGGGCCGCCCGTCAGCCTTAGATCCTGCAGCGCTTTATTTGAAAAGGTAAAAAAAAAACTTGTTTTAATTTTTAATTCTTTAATTGAACTCTAATCTGGCAGCTAATATTTCACTTTATACTTTGACTTTATTTTTTAACGCTTCACAGCTTTCACACCGCCGAGTGGTGCTTTGTTTAAGATCACTTAAAAATATACAGTGTATATGCAGTTGCATTCCAAATGATTCACCCCCCCCCCTATTGTAAATCAGGTTTGTGGTCATTTACAGACTTTATTTAAGTGGTTTTGCCCAAATTCAACTGAAAATGCAAATTATAATGATTTTTCCAATCTCAGAATTACTCACAGGGCGCACAGTGGCTTAGTGGTTAGCACGTTCGCCTCACACCTCCCGGGTCGGGGGTTCGATTCCTACCGTGGCCCTGTGTGGCCATGTTCTCTTCGAATCTTCCAGAACTTTTTCTGCAATTCAGCCTTGGTGGAATTTAAGGTACGCTTGGGATCGTTGGAAGGTCCAATGACTCCCAAGCTTCAGCTTCCTCACAGATGGCATGATGTTTTCTCCTAGGATTTCCTGATACTTCAATGACTCCACACGCTGCAGGTTTCTAATGCCAGAGGATGCAAAGCAGCCCCAGAGCATCATCAAGCCACCACCATGCTCGACTGTGGACAGAGTGTTCTTTCTTTTTAGTATATGTGCTGCCGTAGCAAGCACCAGAGTGTTCTTTCTTCATTCTTCTTCCTCCAGACATACCGCTGATCCATCATGCTGAAAAGTTTTGTTTCATCGCTCCACAGAACAGAATCCCAAAATTTCTGTGGATTATTTATATGATTTTGAGCGAATTTTCTTCTGTTTTTGGGTCAGTAGTGGTGAACGTCTGGGAGTTCTGGCATGGAAACCGTCTGCGTTTAGTACACGCCTTACTGTGCTCACTGAAACCTCAGTGCCTGTTACACCGGGTCTCGCTGCAGGTCTTTTACAGTCACTCGAGGGTTTTTCACAACCTGCCTTCTCACAAATCTGCTTGCAGCCGTCGATAGCTTCCTTTTTCTGCCCCGTCCAGGTATTTCATTAATTTTTTTTGCCCCTAGCCAGTTCAGGTGTTTCAGCTCAAGCACACCTGGAACTAATGAAGCCCTTGATTAGTTTAGTATCAGGTGTGCTTGAGACAACACCTATTCTGCATATTTGTGCTGTTGTGAGGGATTCTATTCAGGGGGGTGAATAATTATGAGACTGGAGAAATCATTATAAGTTGCATTTTCAGTTGAATTTGGGGAAAACACTTGAAGCATTCGTTGTGTCGAACTATTTCACTTGCTTTTGTTTGATTTGTTCGCACACAGCTGAAAGTCTGTCCATTTTGACATTAAACCTGATTTTAAATGGGGGGGTGAATAATTTTGATTGCAATTGTGTGTATATATTAATATATAATATGCTAATCAGAGCCGTTCTGAGAGAAAACGTAGAGATTCATTGGTTGAAACAGCCAGTGGGCGGAGCTTAATTAGCTTAGTCCTAGCTAGTGACTGTCCTCGGAGTGTTGATCGCTAATGTGACTGCACTGCAAACCTCGCCCTCATTTAGTATTGATCTGCTGTAAAAAAAAAAAAAAAAACAATTCTTATTTATTTTGTTGTTTTCTATCGGTGGTGATAGTAAAGTAGCTAGCTGAGTGGCTAGTCAGTGCCGCCTAGAAACTTTTTCATAACTAGCGTGTGTGTTTACTTTCTATCACCAGTGTTAAACTAGAAAACTGCTCAGAATACTAGCTAAACCTGAACTACCATAAACCTTAACTGCTAGTATTAGCTTGCAAGCTAGCTAGGAAGAGAAGTGACGTAGGGTTTGGTTTGTCTTGGTACCAGCTAGAATCTGCCATGCACTGCTCAGAATGCTTCACACAGCATATGAATAAACCCATGTGATTGCTAGAACTAGCATGCTTGTTACGTAGGTAGCATGTTTGTTCATTTGCTATCAGTTGAAAAGAAAAGCTCAAAGCTTGCTAGTGTTATATAGTACATGAAAACGACATTGTAATTGCTAGCATTAGCATGTTAGCTAGGTAGATATCTAGGTGGCTAGTTGATGTCGAGACCTTTTTTTTTTTTTTTGGCTAACTATTATGTTTGTTTGTTTTCTTTTATTTTATTTCTGAGGGAAGGAATTTGAAAAGCTCCGCCCACAGGTTGGTAACCAATTACATTCATCCTGCCTCCGAGGCAGCACTGTGTTTGAGACTAGCCTATTGTTAACGCTCTGATTAGAGTCAGAGTTATGCAAATGGAGAGTCGTGTTATTTGAAACGAGGAACAGGAAGTCTCTGTGATCGCTGGCGTTAGCCTTCATTAGCATTTACATACATACAGTCGTGTCTAAATATCTGATTGGATTGTTTTTAGTTCATCATTTTTCTCAGTTTATCCTTCATTATCATTATTATTACATACTACACTTCCGTTATATATATCAACTTCATTATTTATTTATAAAGTGAAAGCTAATATCATTTAATTAGCAAGCGAGGACATGAGCGCTGTTCTGAATATTTTAATGAATATTTAAGTCCGTAGTGTTTTCATGGCCAGGGCGGGGGTGGGGTTACAACACGTCAGCATGCTAACCAGCTTGTTTGCTAATTGGCTAGTTTTGCTATGTTTGCCAGCATGATAACTAGCTTGTGTGTTTTATTGCATTTGTCATAAAAAAAAACAACAACAACAAAAAAAAAACATAAACTTCCTCGTCTCATGTTTTTTTTCACCCTTTTGAAAAGGAAACTGCGTCAAATCGCTGCAAAGC
>CM022775.1:570527-583027 GCA_012411365.1 Ameiurus melas | reverse complement strand
AGCTAGAACTCTACTTTCTGACCCACTGTCTGTCCCCCCCGTCCTCAGCGGATTTCGGGTTCTGCGCTCAGATCACCCCGGAGCAGAACAAGCGCAGTACGATGGTGGGAACGCCGTACTGGATGGCTCCGGAGGTCGTGACCCGGAAAGCGTATGGACCCAAAGTGGATGTGTGGAGTCTCGGAATCATGGCTATAGAGATGGTGGAGGGAGAACCACCGTACCTGAATGAGAACCCACTAAGGGTACGTACACACACACACACACACACACACACACACACACACACACACACACACCATGCAGTTTCCCTCATTCCTGATTGATTTCTTTACAGATCACACATATTAGTGTTAGTAGTTAGTGAGTCTCAGGGCCAGCTGACAGAGGGGACTGGTTTTAGGGCGGAGCTCTTGGGTTTTCAGATTCTCTTCCTGTCCACCGGTAGGCGCTGTATCTCATCGCCACTAACGGCACTCCTGAGCTGCAGAACCCTGAGCGTTTATCCTCCGTGTTCAGAGACTTCCTGAACCGCTGTCTGGAGATGGACGTGGACCGGCGAGGATCGGCTAAGGAGCTGCTGCAGGTAAAGTAACACACCTGAGTCCAGTGCCGGATTCTCAGTGCTATAGAAGTGGTTGTCATGGTAACGGTGAAATATCATCAGACCCGCTCACTCATGTGAGCTAGTTTATTAATGGTTAGCGAACTGGCTAGCTGAGTTAGATAATGTTCGTGATATTGGGCTAATACCGATGATGGGAGGGCATGGAGGCGTGTCCTAATTTGCATAGTTATGTGTATTCATTTTTAACAACGATTATTTTTAATGGTTTAAAATTAGACCTTGAAGACAGCTTTAACATTTACACACACGTGTGTGTACGTGTGTTTGTGTGTGTGTGTGTGTGTGTGTGTGTGTTTGTGTGTGTGTTCTCAGCACTCTTTCTTGAAGCTGGCGAAGCCTCTGTCCAGTCTGACGCCGCTAATTGTAGCCGCCAAGGAAGCCATCAAGAATAGCAGCCGCTAGAGGGGACCTCGACACACACACACACACACACACACACACACACACAGATGACAGACTGTTCTATTCAGCCCCTTCATGCTGTCTAACAACGCAGACAGATCTCTGTTCACAATGTGTGTGTGTGTGTGTTTATGTGTGTGTGTGTGTGTGTGTCTTTAGCTCTGGGGTTTCCCTGTGACAAGGGGAAGGATTGTAACACTCACAACTGGATACACAACTGCATGACATGAGTCCATAAACACTCTGTGTGTGTGTGTGTGTGTGTGTGTGTGTGTGTGTGTGTGTATGTGTGTGGTTACTATGCATTTTAAGAGCCGATGCGAGCCGTGAAACAAAGCCATTGAGTCACTTAAATGTGACCAAACGGGAATTACACGGCAAAGTCACACACACGCAGTCGTGTATTTATTTTACACACACACACACAAAGGGTGCTAATACTTATGCTTTTCCCTTCGAATCTGACTCTCATCTTCTGCAGATATTTACATCTTACCGTCTTATTGATTTGTTTTTTTTGGTGTGTGTAATACCTCAGTCTGATAATAACCCTCCAGAACAACACTGTGACTCTTCAGGAAACTTCAGCATGCAAACACACACACACACATATACACACACACACACACACACACACACACATACACACTCACACTCTCTCACACACTCACACTACACACATACACACACACACACACACACACACACACACATACACACTCACACTCTCTACACACACTCACACACATACACACACACACACACACACACTCACACACACACACACACTCACACATACACACTCACACTCTCTCACACACACACACACACACACACACACACACACACACACACATACACACTCACACTCTCTCACACACTCACACACATACACACACACACACACACACACACCTCACACACACACACACACACTCACACATACACACACTCACACTCTCTCACACACACACACATACACACACACACACACACACACACTCACACACACACACTCACACACACACTCACCACACACACACACACACACTTTATACAAACTCACACTCACACACACACACACACACTAACACTTTATACACACACACACACACTCACACACACTCACACACACACACACTCACTTTTTATACAAACTCACACACACACACACACACACACTCACACACTAATGTCACTATGAAAACGGTGATGTCATGATGTGAGATAAATGTGTGTGTAGTTTGAGAGGTGTGTCCTGGTTTTTCCAAGTGCTCGTCCCCTGGTGATGATGTCATCCTTACAGAGAACCCTTCATTTTGCTATAGTGTTCAAAAATACACTTGAAACATGCAGTTATTGGAAAATGATCGACTTTGAAGTGGTGACATCACAACGCTCCTGACCAATCAGATAATTTGTTAAATAGTTACTTCATTACTGCACTATTTGTGTTTTATATATACATAAATATATTATACAAGGGTAACTAGCTTCTTTACCAGTCATTATTATGTGATTTGATTGGCCGATCAAATTGAAAATAAGCTCCGCCCCTCGTTGAGTGAGTGACGTGTGCCGCTTGGTAAAATCAGGACGCGCAGCGATCAAACCGTCGCTCTGACAGGAATAACGTGTTCATTATTATTTTTTCTTAACAATACTATGATGATATTGGAAATGTGACTGACGAGTGCGACGAGGGCGCGAGTGTCACTCTGATGACATCACGGCGCCCGAAGGTGGATTAAAAACGTTCGGATGCGGCAAGAGGACCCGTGGAGGTCTTTGTCCCGGAAAGGGGGCGTGGCCTGTCACTGAGACATGAACGACACGTGGAGGGTCCTGAGGGATTGGTTTCAGCAGCAGCACGTGTCTCATGCACCGTTGCAGGCCGTGTGATTTGGGACCCGCCTCCCTATATAGCGTGTGATTTGGGACGCAGCCACAGTGGACTGAACGGTGAACGATGGAGGAAACGATGGCGCCATCTCGTGGCCTGGACCCTCACACTGATCACGCCGTGACTGGAGCGTGTCCCTCGGTGCAGGAGAGAACTCAGGGGCCACACACACACACACACACACACACAACACACACACACACACACGATAAAGGAATCACGCCGCGGTCCTTGGACTTTTTCTTTCAGAAAGCCGCTCTTTGTGGATCTGGGCCGCTGTGTGAACTACGAGCACAAGACAAAAGGACGTAAAAGGACGTTCTTCAAAATGAAAAACAAAAACAAATCAAACAGAACGCCCCTTTGTTCCTGTGACACGCCCCCTGCCCCACCCACTCATTCATTTTTTTTTTCTTCTTCTGAATGTCCAACCCTGTACACGTGCTGTGACTTTCGGTGTGTAACTCGAGAACGGAACAAAGACTTCACGGAAACATTCTTTTTAAATTATTATTCGGAATCTTCTGACGTTTGTAAACGTCCGAGACGAACTCGCCCTCCGCCTCCTCCCTTTCCGAAAGCGACGAGGGGGGGGGAAAGTGAGAAGGAAGGAGAAGGAGAAAAAAAAACTAACCCCCGGTGAGAAAGGCGGGAGAGCCTGTTTTTTGTTTTGGATAAGCTATTTTAAATTGTGGTTGAAGCAATAGACTTTTTGAATTCTGATTGTGCATGGTTGTGTTATGAGTGTTCAAATATTACAAAAAAAAACAAACAAACAAACAAACAAACAAAAAAAAAGATGCAGTTTGGGAACTGGACTGAATAAAAAATAAATAAATTTAAAAAGAGAAAAAAATATCCTGTAATGTCGGGGGTGGGGGGGGGGGCGGGGGTTCTGGACGTCGACTCGAAACGAAAAGAACGTCAAAAATCCTGTTTTAAATCGTTTAATATAAAGTTGTGAAATCGGAGTAATGAGTGAAACAAACCGAAACACGATTTATTCAAAGAAACGATCGACTACGGTTTCGCCAAGAGAATCAAATCTCTTCTTCTTCTTCTTTAAAATAATGAATTCTTTTTGTGTCACTAATCACTGGTGACGTTGCAGTACTGATCATGTGGACTGTCATTAACACCGCAGGGTTGTAGGCGTAACTTCGTCAAGCAAAGGCGGAGCCCTGTTTCCGTTAGGATTTGTCTTCATGTATTTATGTTTTAGTGTTTGAATCACAGGTGAAAAAAAGAAAAACCCCACAACGACCTGTTCGTTTCCATGGTAGAAAGAGAAGAAGAAGAAAGATTCGGGATCATTTCGACAGAGACAGAAGTGCAGGAGCGTTCTGGTCGGTGTCGAGCGTAAAAGCCTTGAACTTCACGCTGTGCATTACATTGACATGATATTAATATACCCGAAACCACGCCCTATTCAGATCGCGATTACCCACAATGCACCGCGGTGTCTGGAGGTGGTCTGTGTAGTGAACACGGCGCGCGGGAAACCGGGTAGTGAGCCAGGAAGTGATTGAGATCCTGGAATGTGTGTGTTCTAGCGGGGTGTAGTCGCCACGCCGTGCCTCCCGCGTGTGTGGCTGAATTCGCGCTACATGGCCGTGAGCTCTCTGGACGTCACGACTCGGACGCTGACGGTTCCCGGCATGTCCTCGGACGTTGGAGATGTCCCTCGCTTCAGCTTCAGCGTCTGCGGGTCTGCAGAATCTTTCAGAGTCGCTGGGAGAACCACCTGACCCATAAACTCATCCTTTACAGCATTGCTGTTCCAGACCTGGATCACACACACACACACACACACACACACACACATTTAGCAATCGCTAGTTAAAGAACAATGCTATATTGTCATGTATATTCAGGGTTAAAATCTATCCAGAGTTAAAGCCCTGACGTCCTGATACGTCTTTCTCACAGCGCCCCCTGGATCTCCACAACAGCCTTCTCTCAGATCTCCATCGAGAGTGATGGAACAAAACTAAGTGCACTCCCGTCTAATCCTCGATCTCCCTAACGTATGGTGCACGTTTGGGGGCACTTGAAAAGAGTCCCAATTTTTCCCATTTCCTCCGATTTCTACAGGGACAGGGACGTGTCATGATCCTCTTCCAATCCCGGTAGACTCCAAAACCGAGTCAAAACGCTTTTGTTCTGGATTTTTTCAGCGTTATTACGAACGTTCTGATCGACATTTTCCATTGTTTCAGAACAGGTTCCTCTGAGATGCTGCTGGGACGCGCGTGTCCCTGTAATGAACATCAGTGTGTTTGATGCGAATGAAATGAACTTTTATCACTGGTTCAACATGCTAAGCTAACTAGCTAGCAACTCCAATTCATTAATCTGATCCAGCTGAATGAATCATTTCCAGCTAGCTAGCAGGACTAGTGACCTCGTTCCCTTCAACGTCTTCAACGTTAGCAAATGTAAGTTCTAGATAGATAGCGAGTGATACAGCTACGCAGATCTAGCTAATATGTAAAGATGTAAAATCTTTGTGAATTTGCCACATTGTTGAGCAAGGTTACAGTCATGTAGGGATGGGTTACGGTCCAATACGAAGCGGTTTCTCAAGCTGTGATTCGTCACTGAAGAGTCTCACCTGGATGGTTACCGGTTTCCGTGGTTTCTTCCTGTAAAAAATGGCTCTGGTGTCGAACAGCGGGTCTCTCGTGTCTTTCTGAACTCGGGACTGGACCGATTTGTTCTCGCAGGAAATGATGACGTAGGGATCCGCACCTGCACACGACACACACTGTCAGGAGTCTGAAACACTGCGAGACGTCAACGAACGGAATAGTGAATGTTTATGGGGTGGGACGTGAGCACTCAGGGAAGCTTGTAAATGCCTCCAGTTCAGGTAGTTAAAACAGAGTACACAGGGTTTTTTTGGGGGCTATTTTCTGTTCAATCTGTGTCTGTTACACCAAAAGGAACATCAGATGTCACGGCAGACCATGTGCTTCGACTCCAACTTCCTGTGACATGCGAAGAAAAGAATTTCACACTGTATTGTAATGGATTTAATGATCATGAGTCTTTACTGTATTAAATTGATTTCACAGTGAACCTCTTGTCTTCGTGTACAGCACCCCCTGGAGGAGAGAGAGTTAAAGGCCATGCTCAAAGGCCCAACAGTGGCAGATTGGCAGCACTGGGGCTTGACCCCCGACCTTCTGATCAGTAACCCAGAGCCTTAACCATTATAACGTTATTACTGTATTCGATTTATTTCTAACAATCTGTGGACTGAAAATAGTCTCACCTCCACTGAGGTCTTGATTTGCGAGTCCTTCTGCTCTGTGAATGTAAATCTGAGTGACCAGCTGAGGGTAACCCCGAAAAGAGCTCCAGCAGCTCACGCTGGGTTTATCCAGATCCAGCTCCCTTAAACACGGACAGAAAAATGTCAGGAATATCGCTCGAGATCTTCACACTGAAGCGATGAACTAAAGCTCTAACCAAAACACTCGTACTTTTCCCGCCTTTTGTTTCCCCCGTCCCAACTTTTTTTTTTGAGACGTCCCGCCGCCATCAAATCCAAAACGAGCCCATTTTTAACCCCTTAAAACGGAACACTTCCTCACTGTAAACACTTGATATGTTTTCTATCTTCTACTGTGAATAACATGCGCGTTTACGAGGTTGGAAAATCACTGCACTCTGTTTCTATTGGCATTTAACACCCAACTTTTTTGGAATTGGGCTTGTGATATCTACAAAGTCATGTGACGTGCTGTCCGTATGTATTAGTAAGTCGTACTTGCACCCAGCGTCTTGAAGCGTGTAAACCCGGAGCATGAACTCTCCCAGGGTTTCGGGTTTGAAGGTGGACGGGATGATGATGTAGCGGCCTTTAGGCAAAACGTTCCTCGTGAACACGGAGCGCGCGTTGATGTATGTGGATGTGGCGACGTTCTGCTGGGTGATGAGGTCGTGCATGCGGTACTTCCTGTTCAGCTCCACCTTGGGGCAGTGTGAGGAGAGAGAGATGGTGTCATTTCTGCACACATATACCGCATTGCTCCATTTTATCTCATCACTTAAACTTCACCTTGCTAAATCCCCCTCAACCTTTTCTGGTCTTAATAATCACCCACTCGCTCCTGCCGTATTTTATCGCTTATCCAGAACTCTTGTCCGAGCTCAGTGTTTTCTCAGCTTGCTACGATGGGGGTAAAAATCGCTGAGTCATCGCAGAGAGGTGATTCTATTCGGTTCACTGGGAAGTGAACTTCGCCCAGATGTAACACGGTCATTAAAAGTTCTGCGTCTAGACATTCGATCTAATTCTCTCATCAGGACATTTTCCCGTGAGGAGAGCCAAAACCCGGTCAATCATCTCTGAAGATCTGCTGGCTGCATTTTGTACTAAAATGGGAGAGAAAGCACTGAACGTCCAAGAAGCGGAGGAGTTTAATGCTAACATCCAAAATACATATTTGCCCTTTGAGTTTTATCAGTCCAATAGTTCTTCTCCAGCCAGGTCCCAAACGCATACATATCAGGACTTTGAAGTAAGAATTCAGGACACGCAGTGTGTTCTTATTACCCCATATTCACAAGAGCAAATCTCTCGTGCTGCTTGTTTGTCTCTTGTGGACATGTAGTGACCGCTACAGTTGTCTCTTGTGGGAATGGCCTGTCCTCTCTCTCTACATATATATATATATATATATATATATAAAATCTATAGCTACCCAGTGAAGCACAAATTAAATAACACACCAAACAGTGTGAAAATCGGTTGTTCGATTTACATTCGATGTGCTCGGCTTTGTACTCGCCTGGTTTCCAGATCAGATTCGATTAAAACAAGCTAATTATAGCAGCTACGTACACTCACCGGACACACCAACGATCTCTGGTACTTTCTTAAAAGCTTTATTTTTCGTTGTAACGTCTCTATACACATGTAACGAGAGGCCGTATACGACGGGACGTGATGAAACCAATGTTTGTTCATCAGACAGTAAATGGGAACCAGTTTCAGAAGTGAGTGGGGAACTGATGGTAGGTCCAACCACACGCTCCGTAGGAACGGGGTCATTACAGCCAATCGCTTGAACGAGTCGATTATCAGCATCATACCTCATTTAAATTGGATTGAAATCTCAACTCAAATGTCACTCGTGGGTGAAATCGTGGCTCAGTGTCCTGCACATCCACAGAAAATATACAATTAACTGCCGGTTTAACGCCAATGTGGCTGTAGGTCGTGGTGTGTATAAATGTAAATACACCCATCTGTTAACTGGTGCTTTACAAACACCGGGTTAAGAGACTGGGTTAAGAAAGACAAATCTGTTGTCCAAATCCAAACAAAGTCAAAGTCAAAGGCAGGAAATACCAGATTAGTAATACGAGACTCATGGAAAGACTCGAGATGACAACACCTAATAATAAACAACAGTTTAAAAACAAGCTGGGATAAGGCAGAGCCAGAACGAGAGTGAGGAGATCATCAGCAAGAGTTCATGACATCTTCAGCAATGGTGGATACTGGGAAACACTGAGCCGCCAGCACGATTACACACACTCTTTCACAATTCACTGTAGCCAATCCATCTCCAGACCAACACGGGAGAACCCAGAGGAAACACACATAGACACAGATATGAGGAGAACATGCAAAATTCCACACCCTGGGACCTGTTTATCCTGTTCATAATTGGGTAGTTTTCTCGTCAAAAACACACGATTCGAATAGCAAGCAGGTTTCCTGTGTTCAAGCAGGTGCGGAGAACCTACTCAAGTCTCAGCTCTGATACCTTAAAGATGGCGAAGCCAATGGTGAGGTTTTCACCAGCGCCACGAGCTCTGTGGATCTTCATATCTCTCTGCTGCAGTGAGACCAACAGCTCTTCTTGCTCTTGAGAGATATCCAACACAAACTGAAACACACACAAAGGGAAACGGAGTGCGTATGTGTGTGTCACATGGTATAGTTCTGAGTAGCAAGAAAACGGAATTGTTGTAGCGATGCAGAAGCGGGCAGATTGTGGTGGTATCTGAGGAGCCTGTAGCAAGGGACAAACGCTGAAAAAACAGTAGATGTCTGTTGTTGTTGTCCCGAAAGTTCTACAAGATTGTGGCAGTAACTATAAAACCGTCTAGAAAGTGATGGTACCATTAGGTTATGTAAAGACTACAGTACTCTTTTGGAGAATTCTTGAAGGGGTCGATTGTGGACCCTGATGTTGGATCTCTACAATCAGAACAGTTTTGGTTAGGAAGGACCAGATTGTGGGATTAGCTCAAGCTTCTGTAGGAGAAATGTTGTGATCTGTAAGATTCCAGTGGCATACCTGTAGGTTCTGTGGGAAGGTACAGATTGCGGTGACACATATGGGTATATACGAGTACTGTAGGGAGGGGCAGGTTGTGGTGTTACCTGTAGGTTCTGTAGGAAGAGGAAGGTACTTGTGGGTTCTACATTTTATGATATTACCTTTTAGGGCCATGTTGTGGTGATAGCTGATTTTTTAGAGAAAGAACCAGGATGTGGTGGTACTTTTGGACTTTGGGGGTTTTGAATGGTTATAAGGTGATACTTCTGAAGTCAGAGTGTTGGTTCTGTAAATGAGTTTTTTGTAGGAAAAGAAGATTCTGGTCGTACCTGTGGATTTAGTGTGGGTTTTACAGAAACAGGAATATTGCAGTGTACCTGTGGGTTCTACTAAGATTATGACATCTAGGGCCCAAATGTGGTGATATCTATGGGTTCTGTGTGAAGAGGCAAGTACTACAAGGTTCTACAAGGTTATGATGGTACCTCTACGGCCAGATTGTGGTGATACCTGTGCTGAAGATTCTGTAGGAGGACAGTTGTGGTACCTGTGGGTTCTGTAGGAATGTCTGCTTATGGTTCATGCAGCCACCACACCGGTTCTTTAGAGGATCCGAGTGTTTTATCCAATTCCCAAAATGCACCACCTCGTTCCATGACTTCTGGACACTCAGAAGACTTGTGTTTATCAACCGACACACATCTGCTTCTGTGAAGTTCTGACACCAGTCATCAAAGGACATCCTGAAGAATTAACACCAACAAACAGATAAATGGAAATTCTCAACTCCTTATGAGCTTTATTTTAGGTAGAATAGGTCCAAAGGTCTACATGGAGAGTAACATCTGATGGTGTCCTTTCCTGGTGGACAGAATTTTGGAGAGATTTTCTAAGAAATGTGAAAAATGTTGACTCACCAGAATTCTCCATCATCCTCCACAGTGATGCCCAGATTACTCCTCTCCTTATTTCCAATCTTCTGCCATTCTTCTGAGCTACAGTGAGAAGACAATATCATCTCAGAGCTTCTGTGAAAGCAGCCAAACTTTCCTTTTCATCTCTCATTCTCACCTGTCACTCCAGGCTCCAATCCATTCATGTTTACCCCACGGGTTCCTCATGCGGATGAGAGGGATGGTTTCATTCTTGAAGAAGGCCAGCAGGCCATGTCCCAGCCGCACCTTCTTCACTGCTGTTACGGAGTATGCATGCCCTTTGACTAGACCATTTGCCAAACGCAGCTCCCGCTCATGAGGAGATGCCTGACAGGAAACAGGAGAAGAACATTTTCAGACACTCCATATACCATACATTTTCTCTGTTTTTAGCAAATACATGACCACAGACACCGTCAGAATCGTATATAACATACAGGTAGCAATCGCACCCTTACATCAGAACCTAAAAACAGGTAGAACAAATCTTCACTATGCCCCTTTCTGCAAAATCTACAACTCATAGGTATCACAAAAACCTCACAGTACCTATAGAGAATTCGATGGTGTTGTGTTGAGTATATGACGGAATTTTAAAGAGATAGAGAACCCTCACTGACCGCTATAGAGCAGCTGATGATGCCTCCCTGGTCATAGACCTCGAGCAGGTCTGAGAACAGTTTGTCCTTGGCTTTGGGGTCAGTGCGGTAGTTGCCTGTTTCCAGACTAAGAGGTTCGTTTACAGCGCCGCTGAAATCTACCACAGCATCTCCTGTGTTCCCTCCACTGAGCGATTCATAGCAGCCCGACAATCTACAGACACGTCACGTTAGCAATAAAGAGATGACAACAGTTCTTGTTCTTTATGGACAAAGAAATTGTTGATGTACAGTAGAAAGGGAAGATGTATAAAATAATATCCTGTATCCATAATCCCCTCTTCCGAATTCCTGCAACAGCGGCTCTTTTCAACGACATTCACGCTTACTTGGCATACGCCTTCTCTAGCAGAGCGCTCCAGAACTCATTACTGGATTTGGAGTGGCAGTAAATCAGTTTCCCATTGATGGTGGGCAAACGGTCATCCACAACCACGTCTGTCCACTCCCCAAAAATCCAGAACTGGAAGTGGAAGATTCCCGCGTAGCGGTCTGGATGTTTGGGATCCCATTCCTGCTCCTTCCAGTTAGGAATGACCTGGTGACCAGAAAATCATGCAGCATAAACAATGGACAGAAAAGTGTACCAAACGTTTCCAGACTAAATGACAAGTTTTGCTCTAAATTATGGAGGGGTTGTTACGAATTGGTACGATTGTGGTTTAATCCTAGTGTAATTTTAAAAGACTGTCCATCACATGCTGGCCACCTGACCGGATTACACCTCACCCCCATCCTCCATCATACGGGGGGTGAGTCTACAACATGTCTTCCTCTCTGTAATATAATGAGGAGCTCTTCAATCCAGGGGAGTAGAGCTACTGCTCCTGTGAATGCAGTTGTAGTGGTTTTGGTATCGTACAAGAAAACCCTGCAAACAGATCCTGGACTCCTGGAGAGAATATATCTCAAAGTCTGCTTTGGGAACATCTATGGCTCCCCAGAAGGATCTGGAATCTGAGGAAAAGCCATGTCTGGGTTGACCTTCTCAGTACAGCCCCACCACCACCACAACCACCAGGAAAAGCAGGAAGAAAATGAATTCATTTATAAATGAAGCAGCAAGAAATCTGTGTACTAACAATGTCCAAGATAAGAACCCAAGATATGTTCTCACTCCTGTCTGGCTCGCCAAACTGTTCGATCACAGATTTCTTGCTGTAGATTTGTCCTGGGAGCTTTGCAGTAAAGATCGCATTATTCCTGGAAGATAAGGTCTATTTGCAGTATGACAACCATCAGAAAGATGGAAGAAGAAGAAGAAAGAAAAAAAGATCACCACTGCTCAATCTCTATCTCTGGTCAGATGCCAATGTGAGCTAAGTGTTTTTGTGTGAAGTCAAGAGACCAAGTCAATATTAGATGCTGATCCGTTCCAAAAGGACAACCTGTAGAAACTGAGAGATGTGATGATACACAAGTCAGATAACATCTGAGATATTAAACTTCAAAATAACACTCAACTCTAACAGAATGCTAAGCAGCACATCGATCTTCAATACTAGAGTAGATTCTTTATAATAGATAACTTAAATGAGCCATTTCCAGACGCCCGAGTGCAGAAAGAAATATCTTAAAACTCGCATAATGGGAGAAAAAAAAAAAACACCACGCCTAGACTTCCTCAGGGCGAATTCAGCTCCCAGTGAATAGAGACTCATAAACTTGCAA
>CM022775.1:558027-563027 GCA_012411365.1 Ameiurus melas | reverse complement strand
ATTACCAAATACCAAATAATGAACTACCACAAACACCAAAAAAAACACAATAACCCCGTCCCACACAGCACAATAATGACACCTCCCCACACCAGCAAAAATAACCAATGACCCCTCACACCAGCAATAAAATGACACCCGTCCCCACACCAGCAATAATAATGACCCCGCCCTCACCAGCAACAATAATGACACCCGTCCCCACACCAGCAATAATAATGACACCATCCCCACCAGCAATAATAATGACACGTCCCACACCAATAACCTCCCACACCAGCAATAATGACACCCCCCCACACCAGCAATAATGACACCCCCACACCAGCAACAACACGACACCCGTCCCACACCAGCAATAATAATACATACCACAATATATGACACCCGCCCACACCAGCAATAATAATATCCCCACACCACAAATAATGACACCGTCCCACACCACAATAATAATGACACCTCCCACAAGCAAAATAATGACACCCATTTACACCAGCAATAATGACACCCCGTCCACACCAGCAATAATAATGACAACCTCCCCATACCATAATAATAATGACACCGTCCACACCAGCACAAAATGACACCCGTCCCACACCATATAATAACAGTCCCCATAATAAAACCTCTTCACACACACAATATTAATTACACTATCCCTCCCACACCATAATAATAATGACACCCGTTCCCACACCAGCAACAATAATACTATCCACACCAGCAACAATAATGACCCTCCCACACCAGCACAATAATGACACCCGTCTTCACACCAGTAACAATAATGACACCCGTCTTCACACCAGCGTCGATAATGACACCCGTCCCCATACCAGCAACAATAATGACACCCGTCCCCACACCAGCAACAATAATGATACCCGTCTTCACACCAGCAACGATACCGACACCACACAGTGATCTTGTCTCAAGCCTGGCAAAACAGTCACCGGTGGAGAAAGTAACCCCACACAACCGCAGCAGAAGTTCCAACAAGACGTGAACGTTGATAATAAAAACACTAAAATGGAAAGAATAGTGAAGCAGATGGAAAAGGTGGAGTACCCGTCGAAACATAATGACGAGACATCTGAAGACCCGAGCTCAGAGTATAGTGATGGATCTTCAGGAGATGAATCCCTCGCAGATATGGAGGAGGAGGAGGAGGAGGAGGAGGAGGACACCACAGAACAACTGTGTGTTTTTAACCGTCCACAAGAACCTGAGCAACTCTACACTGAAGAACAGATGAACCGGTTTCTAAACGTGACTAAAGGAAAACGAAACATCACACGGACTGAATTCTTCCCAGACAGGAGGACCTTCATCAACTCTGTACAGTGCACCATGGGAGTGACGTCCCCCAGGAGACGTCCAGACTGAAGAAATGGGCAGCAATCACAAGGAGTGAATTATTATATGATCAGAAAGACTAAGGGTTTGAGGGTTTAGAATTTTTTTAAAGGAGGATCTCTTTGAGGGAGATCTGAGGGGGTTCTTTTGCCTTTATTCTTCTCTCTTTCCCTCTTCTTCTCCTTCCTTCCCCCCTTTCTTCTCTCTTTTGTTTTTAAATAGAAAAATGTTTTCAAAAAAGTGTAGATATGTAAATGTACCGAAAATTTGGAGTTAATAAAGTTGTGTTAAAAATCAATCTCTCTCTCTTTCTCTTTCTCTTTCTTTCTCTCTCTCTCTGGATCTTGAAGTAAACTGTTTCAGTGTTTGTATGTAACACTGTATGCATTAATAAAAACTAAAAGAAAGATTAAATGATACACACAGAGACAATGAGGAAGTGACTTACCTGAGTGTGGAGATAATAAACTGCGTGTTTCACTGTTCAGAGAATTCTCTCCTCAACTACACCTCACACACACACACACACAGGCACCACCCTCCCCACGCACGGCACCGCGCCCCCCCACACACACAGGCACACCAACCCCCCCACACACACACACACAGGCACCGCCCCCCACGCACACAGGCACCGCCCCCCACACACACACAGGCACACCAACCCCCCCCACACACACACACACACACACACACACAGGAGAAACTCAACTATGTATGGTTTATTGTCATTCAAAGAAATTAAAAATAAACTTAAACTGTCTGAGGCTGTGGTTCAGGTGGTTGAGCGGGTCGTCCACTAATCGTAGGGTTGGAGGTACGAGTCCCGGCCCACATGACTCCACATGACTCCACATGACTCCACATGACTTCTCACACCAAAGTGTCCTTGAGGAAGACACTGAACCCCAAGTTGCTCACAATGGCAAGGTAACACCAGGTAACAGTTGGCAGCTCTGCTCCCGTTGGTGTCTGTCTGTGTGTGTGTGTGTATGTTAGTGTGTATCTGTGTGTCTGTGTGTGTGTGTCTGTGTGTGTGTGTGTGTGTCTATGTGTGTGTGTCTATGTGTGTGTGTGTGTGAGTGTGTGTGTGTGAGTGTGTGAGTGATAAAAGCACAATATACCATAAAGGTTTGACAGAGCACGCTAAACAACACTGGAGATGGTTGCTAGGCTGCTGCTACAGTATTATTGGTGGTTGCTGGGTTGTTGATAAGGTATTCCATATGGTTGCTAAGGTGTTTCTAGGCCAGTTATTTTGGTATTCCAGGTGGTTGCTATGGTGTTGCTAGACAGTTGCTGTTCAATCTCAGGTGGTTGCTATGGCATAGCTGGGCGGTTGCTATGGAATCTCAGATGGTTGTTAGTGTGTTTATTTGTTCCATTATATTTCAGGGTGTTCGTAGGCATTGCAGTTCAGTTTAAACCGTCTCTGAAACCCCAATCAGCCATAACATTAAAACCACCTGCGTAATATTGTGTAGGTCCCCCTCCCCTTGTTCCACCAAAACAGCTCTGATCCGTCGAGGCATGGACTCCACAAGACCTCTGAAGGTGTGCTGTGGTATCTCTCACCAAGACATTAGCAGCAGATCCTGTAAGTCCTGTAAGTTGCGAGGTGGGGTCTCTGTGGATCCGTCTTGTTTGTCCAGAACGTCCCACAGACGCTCGATCGGACTGAGATCTGGGGAGTTAACCGACGCACACGCACCTGGCCTCCACTTGATAAAAGAAAACCTGATTCATCAGACCAGGCCACCTTCTTCCATCGCTCCATGGTCCAGTTCTGATGCTCATTGTAGGAGATTTCGGTGGTGTACAGGAGGTCAGCATGGGCGCTCTGCATACATACGCAGCACGCTGTGACGCTCTGTGTGTTCTGACTCCTTTCTATCAGAACCAGTGTTCACTTCTTCAGCAGTTTGTTCTGCAGTAGATCTTCTATGGGATCGGACCAGACGCATCAATGAGACTTGTGCGCCCATGATCCTGTCGCCGGTTCTCCGGTTCTCCTTCCTTGGACTGCTTTTGGTAGGTTCTAACCACTGCATACTGGGAACACCCCACAACACCTGTTGTTTTGGAGATGCTCTGACCCAGACGTCTAGACATCACAATCTGGTTCTTCTTAAAGTCACCCAGATCTGTACACTTGCCCATTTTTCCTGCTTCCAACACGTCAACTTCGAGAACTGACTGTTCACCCGTTCCCGAATAATATACACACGAAGGGCTGTAAACTGTAAACTGTAGGTTATTGTGTGATGCAGCAGCAGCAATACTGTCAGCAAAAACAAATCCCTCTGTGGAAGGAGGTGAAGGATAGGACGAGAAAGTTCGGCTCTCTTCAGCCTCTGCTGGATGTGGAGGTGCTGCTGGGACTTCTTGACTCGGCAGGTGGTGTTGAGAGTTCAGGAGAGGTCCTCAGTCATGTACACCTGCGTGAAGTTGCCCCCCCCCCACCAACGCAAAACGTCAGCAAAATAGTCTCCATCGTTTGTGCTGCTTTCGATTTGAATATATTAGGGATTAAGTTCTATGAGATGACGTCACCAGCCCCACACATGCTCCAAATTGACCCGAAATGGTCTAAATCGTTTGTGCCGATTTTTGCCGACTGTCTTTTTTTTATTTGAACAATACAGTTGAAGTAAAAGGTAAAATCCAAACGACAAATCACATGAAATAGTCGCATTCACGTAATTGTTACCTGTCCACTGTGCGTTTTCAACTTTTACGAGACACAGCGGATCACAGGATGTGTGAAATGTAACACGAACTCCAAGAGAAGTGTTTTTACTCGTTTCTGTAGATGTTGTTATGAGAATAACAGTCATAATATCAACATTGTCATAAATAAATAAATAAATAAATGCACGCACCATAATCTGTTTGCTGTTGCTCTGTTTATACATACATGGGCCGTGTTTATATATATATATATATATATATATATCACGCCGCCATCTTGGATCAAAATCCAAGTAGAAGAAGAAGAAAAAGAAATCGACCTGGACATGTTTTGTGCTGTCGCTGACTTGCTCGAGGTTTATAAACTCCCACGCTGTCTGGTCTGATTTTCAGCTCCTCACGAGGATCCTCTGCTGTGGGTCCAGGTGAGATGAGCAGGTGAGCAGATTAACATGGGGTGCTGCTGTAATGCTCTCCCTTAACCACCAGGCGGCACCAAACCACAACAAATAACTGCAGTATGACACGCGCTGTATAAAAGGGAAACTCGACAGTCAGCTGCAGCAGTGCAGATTTCTCAGACCTGTATAATATTTGTATAATATATCAAAAATGTTACATTTATATCATATTTCTGAGTAAATGATTCACTTGTTACTCCGTTGATGAAATAAAAATATATTTCTAGTTGAATGAAAATATTAAACATCATATTATCTAAAGTAAAGCTATGGAATTAAAGTATTATTTATTTTATTTATGTTTTTATTTATCCATGCATCTATAGTAAAATATATAACGAATTGATTGTTTATTTTGTTCACTTTATTCATCTAACCATCCATTTTTTACATTGAATTATTTGTTTGTTCGTTGGTTTATATCGTCACACAACCATCCAGCAGTTTTATGTGTTCATTTGATTTGATTTGATTTATTCATTCCCC
>CM022775.1:548027-553027 GCA_012411365.1 Ameiurus melas | reverse complement strand
AACCCTGTTATCACCATCTGAAAATGCCGCGAGTTTCAGCACATGCCTAGTCAGGACCGAAAGAAGAAAAAAAAAACTGCTTTCGATTCGTTTTAAAAGCACAGCGAGTTATTAAACACAGCGAGAGTTACAAAAAAGATTAATAAAAAGTATTTTTGTACAAGTCAGACCGAGAGAACTTGGTTTGCTGCTCGGAATTCGCAGAAACAAGCGCTGAAAGAAACGTTGTTGTTGTTTTTTTTGTTTTTTTTAAATGTTAAAGTGACAAATCAAGACAGGTAAACGTGAAAAAAGAAAAAGAAAATCTACGCTCTGATATGAAATGCACTCAACTACATACTGTACATTTAATATCAGGGATCTGTCTTTTTTTATTTTTTTATTTTTTTTAAATCACTTCAAAAATGCACAAAAAGGATTTAAATTGCGTAGAAACCCAGACGTTCATCTCGATCGTGATCGGCGTGTATATGCCCTGCATATACAGAACATTAGATTAAAAAATATTATTACAAAAAAACACAAACTTGAAGAAAGGTGCTGTAAATGGACGCGACGAATTCACAAGCAGCAAAAAAAAAAAGAAGAAGGAGAAGAAAAGGGGGGGGAAAACGTAGAAACGACAGGAAACCGCTGGAAAGCTGGACGGTGACGAAGCCGTAAAGAAACACCGCTCCTCCACACCACCGGGGGGCGACAAAGAACGCCACAGATACCTCTGCGATAGGCAGCTCGGGCTGACTGAAGGGTGGGTGGAGCTTACATGGATTCTCCCAGTGATTCGTTGTCATCTTCCAGGGAGAGTGGCAGATAGAGATCCTGAAACACGAAAAAGAGAGAGAGAGAGAACATGAGACTGAGAAAAGAGAGAAAGAGGGAAAGAGGGAGAGAGAGGTAAAAGAAAAAAATGCAAAAAAAAAAAAAAAAAAAAAAAAAAAGAGAGAAAAAGAGAAAAGAAAAGAGAGAAAAAAGAGGATAAAAGAGAGACAGAGGGAAGAGAGGGAGGGAGAGAGAGACAAAGAGAGAGAGAGAGTAAAAGAGAGAGACAGAGGGAGAGAGAGAGAGGGAGGGAGAGAGACGAAAGAGAGGGAGAGAGAGGAGAGACAGAGGGAGAGAGAGGGGGTGGGGTGGGGGGGGTTGTAGATGATGATGCACCTTCTGTTTGCGGGCGTTTCCGGGGCTGGTTGGAGTCGAGATTGGAGACTGTTTGGAGATCGGAGTGGACAACTGACTGCTGGAGCCGGTACCATTAGCTACAGAGAGAGAGACAGAGAGAGACAGACAGACAGACAGACAGAGAGAGTGAGACAGAATAAGACAGTGATGGGAAGAAAGACATTCATGCAGGAACTCCATATTGAGTATGTAGTTTTATCTGATATTATTATTATTATTATTATTATTATTATTATTATTATTTATTTTCCCGTTTATAAACCCACACGTGATAAACGTTTCTGTCTCATTCTTCTCAAACATTCTTTCATCTCAAACACTGAATATGTGCAGAAAGTAAACCAAGAGAAAGAGTTCCACTTTTCGTGTGTGATTGTAAAAAGTGTGGAGTGTGTGTGTGGAGGTGTGGGTGTGTGTGTGTGTGTGAGTGTGTGTGTGTGAGGGAGAGTGTGTGTGAGAGTGTGTGTGAGTGTGTGTGAGAGTGTGTGTGTGAGAGTGTGTTGAGTGTGTGTGTGTTAGAGAGTGTGTGTGAGAGTGTGTGTGTGAGAGGGTGTGAGAGTGTGTGTGAGAGTGTGTGTGTGGAGTGAGTGTGTGTGTGTGTGGAGTGTGTGTGTGTGTGTGAGTGTGTGTGGTATAATGTGTGTGTAAGTGGTGTGTGAAGTGTGTTAGAGGTGAGTGTGTGTGTGAGAGTGTGTGTGTGAGAGTGTGTGTGTAGGCTCACTGGACTCAGCAGGAGATTTGCTGCGGCGAACAGGACCGGGACTTTTAGCTGAACCTTTCTGGCCTTTAGGAGTCTTCATCACCCGACACTCTACACACACACACACACACAATCATTTATTACATCATTATTATAATTTTGCAATAAACAATTGGAACAGATGATGAAAGTTTTATAAATGATTGACATTTTACAGATAATACAGTATCCTCCTGCTGCAGTACCACCTCTGACCACTGGGGAAGAAAGTTCTCAATAAAAGTTCTCAAAAACATTGTAATTTCCATTACAGCTCTGTGCTTGCGCTGGTGGGCGTGTCTGTGGGTGTGGTTTCATTTCAATGGGTGTGGTTTCTGTGGGTGTGGTTTTGATGGGTTTAAAAGTATAACATCTGTGATAGCAGGTGCACATCATGTCAGAATGATGGTAATTAACTTCAACCTCCTGACATCTTTGTTGAACTTAAAATTGTGTGTGTGTGTGTGTGTGTGTGTGTGTGTGTGTGTGTGTGTGTGTGTGTGTGTGTGTGTGTGTGTTACCATTCTCATCCAGGGAGAAGTCGTCCTGTGCGTAACGGAACTTCTCCGGTCCACAAGCAATAAACACATCGTCATCTCCAAAGAAGTCCTGCAGACAAGTGACCTAATAACACACACCAGACCCGCTGTGTTTTAGTGTACGGAAGAAACCGAGAGAGACAGACAGGCAGAGAGACAGACAGGCAGAGAGACAGACAGGCAGGTAGAGCGAGAACGTTTTGGTCTGTGATTAAGTAATGCCACACCCTCTCTCTCTCTCTCTCACACACACACACACACACACACACACACACACACACACACAGTGCGACACATGTCAGAGTTAAATTAATCCAGGCTTTGAGCAGCTGGTCAGCAGGGTGTGTGTGTGTGTGTGTGTGTGTGTGTGTGTGTGTGAACCCATACATGTGTTATTTAACGAGTTATCCAGGAAACACTGATAAAAAGGGGGAGGTCAGTCGTCACGGCAACAACCAGCTGTACCCACTTTCCCTCTGCCCCCTGGGGTCGACACTGTGTGTGTGTGTGTGTGTGTGTGTGTGTGTGTGTGTGTGACATTTACATTTCGACTCTGATCCAATATGACATCCTAAAATTGTCTATTAACCTGTCAGTCATTTAGCAGACACACCCCTACACCTGCTAACCACGCCCACATCCATTGTCACCACGGTGATGAGATGGAAATTGGACTGTCTCATGAGTAAACTGTGTGTCACAACTGTCGATAAAAAGGGTCTATTAAAGAACACACACACACACACACACACACACTCAAGAAGCACCCATAATGTGTGAATAAACACAGTCACATGTGTGAATATGCATAGGGGTCAAAGGTCATGTGCAGAGGTCACTGCAAGGAAAGAAAGAAGAGAGAGACAGAGACAACAGTGTGTGTGTTGTGTGTGTGTGTGTGTGTGTGTGTGTGTGTGTGTGTGTGTGTGTGTGTTTCACAGACTCTCCCCAAACACAGAAGGACAGATCAGGGTCATCATGAACACGCTATACACTGACCCCTTAAAAACCCTTATACACACACACACACACACACGCACACACACACACGCCACTCCAGAACACTTAGAGAGGGGGGGTTTCCTAATCCTGGCCTTACCAGCTGTCAGGACCACATGTCACACACCCATACCACGCCTACACACACACACACACACACAAAATCTGTAGCGTGTCAATTATTAAATGTCTTCTGAAGTGTTTTACTGGTCTTGACTAGACTAGACTACACACTGCTGCAATACAAAAGGGCTACAGATCACACACACACACACACACGCACACACGCACACACGCACACACACACAGAGTTAGCATATGGTGCAGTCAGTGAGGTCATCTGATGAACTGTGGATGTTCTAATAGAAACAGTTTAACCGTAATTAGCTAGTTAGCTTTGTTTAATGTGAAATCCTCAGCGTGTAAGAACCTTAACAGAGTGTTTATAACATAATAAACACAGCAATGATGTAAAATTATTAACAAATGAACTTAAAAACTTAAAAAAAAATAAAATAAATAATCACTAGAAATGTATTAAATAAGACTCATCAAAAGATTAAACAATTATGTCTTAAACCTAGATTCAAAAACAGCTATAGAGAATGATTATATTGACGTGTGTGTGTGTGTGTGTGTGTGTGTGTGTGTGTGTGTGCCCTACAAAAAATATTAGTTCATTAACAGACTTTGTTTAAAAATAACTAATACCATATGTTTAGGACCATAAGGCGCACTTAAAATCCTTTAATTAAAAAATAAATAAATAATCATCGACAGTTCGCCTTATAATCCGGTGCGCCTTATGTATTAATTCCGGTTGTGCGTACTGACCTCGAACCGATTTAACGTGGTACACGGTGCTCAAAAATCTGTCAAAATGTTTTAGAATGACTTTGGTAAGCTACGAGGCCGCACCGCTTGATGTGTTGGAGCATTGCGGCTACCGTAGTCAGGGGCCTCGCGGAGTAATACGGACATAATATTACGGTGTGTTTGTTAGGACCCCAAAATGGCACCTGTTAAGAGACATGCTTACGAAGCGGATCTGAAACTCAAGGCTAGAATAGAGCAGCTATCAATGGTGCGGAAGTGGAAGAAGCAAGAAGATGACAATACAGTAATATATATATATATATATCTTATATATATTTGCAGAAAATGGATCACGAAAAAGTCAAGAGTTGAAGATTTAAAATGTTAAGGCTGATATTTTAAGACTGAGGTTTAAAATTGATTCTGGGTTTAAGTTGGAATTTTAAGGTTGAAGGTTTAAATGTTAAATCTTTAAAGTTGAAAGTTGAAGGTAATGATAGTAATGAAAGTAGTAAACGGTTTGAGGTTGAAGGTAGAAAGACTTGAGAATTATGTTTACAAGTTCAATTAAGATTTAAGGTATAAAGTTGGAAGCGTGAGGTCAGTTGTAAGTTTAAAAATTTAAGCCTGACATTTAAGGCTAAAGGTTCAATGTATAAAATCTAAAGTTTGTGTTGGAAAGTTAAAGTGAAGGTGTAAGGTTTGAGATTTCAGACTTCAAACAGTATTAA
>CM022775.1:538027-543027 GCA_012411365.1 Ameiurus melas | reverse complement strand
ACATCTCACACACACACTCATCTCACACACACACTCATCTCACACACACACACACTAATCTCACACACACACACTCATCTCACACACACGCTCATCTCACACACACACACATCTCACACACACACACATCTCACACACACACTCATCTCACACACACACACACACACACACACACACACTACCATACACCCACACACATCTCACACACACATCTCACACACACACCTTATCACACACACACTCATCTCACACACACACTATCTCACACACTCATCTCACACACACACACACACCCTCACACACACTCATCCACACACACATCATCTCACACACACACATCTCACACACACTCATCTCACACACACAACATCTCACACACTATCTCACACACACTCATTCACACACACACACACCCACACACACACACTCATCTCACACACACTCATCTCACACACACACACTCATCTCACACACACACACTCATCTCACACACACTCATCTCACACACACATCATCTCACACACACACACTCATCTCACACACACACACACACACACTAATCTCACACACACACTATCTCACACACACACACATCTCACACACACACACACTATCTCACACACACACTCCCACACACATCATATCACACACACACACACATCTCACACACACTACCCCACACACACTATCTCACACACACACACATCTCACACACACACACACTCATCTCACACACACACACACACTCATCTCACACACACACACACTCGTCACACACAGCTTTGCAAATCACCTGAATACTCTATACACACACACACACACACACAGGTCACCTGAAGGTCGTGTATCTACAGTGGATTGATGTGGCTGCTGTGACTGACGTTTACTGTTTACAAATTTCTTTCCAACTCAGAATAAAAAAGCCCACTTGTGTACTTCAAACGCTGTGCTTTCAGACATCAATATCAACATCCAACCACTGAGCTGGAAGAACAATGAGTTCAAAGCACAGGTGCATCATGGGAAAGTGACATCAGGGCGGGGCTAATGGAGATGTGGTGATGGGAGGATGAAAGACGAATGAGGGAGAGAAAGTGACGACTTCTACAATTACAGTAAACACACACACATACTCAGCACTGGCTGTCTATGACTTCTCTTTTCTCTCACACACACACACACTTTCTCTCACACACACACACACTCTCTCACACACACACACACTCTCTCTCACACACACACACACACTCTCACACACACACACCTCTCTCTCACACACACACTCTCTCTCTCACACACACACACATAACTCTCTCACACACACACACACTCTCATTTCACACACACACACACACACACACACACACACACACGACACACTCACACACACACACACACACACACACTTCTCTCTCACACACACACACACTAACACACACACATCACCTCTCACACACACACACACACACACTTTTCTCACACACACACACACACACCACACACAAATATCACTCTCTCTTCATAATCACACACACACACACACCATCAAGTGATAAACACAGTGACTCGTTCCACTGCTACTGAATATCAGCACTCTCAGATCGCCTCTCGTCCAATCAGATCACTGGATCAGAACTAGCCGCTATGTCAGGAATAACACACAACAATTTTATATTATACAAAAACATTTATCCATTTATTATCAGTCTTATGGAGCGGTCAAATCCCTGCGAATGAGCTGTTACTATAGAAACGATAACGTATTAGAACGAGTTAATATAAACCTGTAGTCCATGTTCCAGTCAGATTCCAGCATTCAACCACACCGGGAAAATGTGAAGCATGTACACGTCACCGTGTGTTAGATGTGTTAGAGTGTGTGTGTGTGTGTTTTTGTGTGTGTTAGTGTGTTAGTGTTGTGTGTTATGTGTGTTAGTGTGTTTGTTAGTGTGTTAGTGTTAGTGTGTTATGTGTTAGTGTTAGTGTGTGTTATGTGTTAGTGTGTTAGTGTGTAGGGTTAGTGTGTGTTATTAGTGTGTTAGTGTGTTAGTGTTAGTGTGTTATGTGTGTTATGTGTGTTAGTGTGTTAGTGTGTGTTAGTGTGTTTAGTGTGTGTTGTTACTGTGTTATTGTGTGTTAGTGTGTGTGTGTGTAGAGTTAGTGTTGTTGTGTGTTAGTGTGTGTGTTAGTTTGTGTGTAGTGTGTGTTAGTGTGTTAGTGTGTTAGTGTTGTGTTATGTGTGTTAGTGTGTGTTAGTGTGTTAGTGTGTGTTTTTTGTGTTAGTGTGTGTTAGTGTGTGTTAGTGTGTGTTAGTGTGTGTTAGAGTTACTGTGTTATTGTGTGTTAGTGTGTGTTGTGTGTGTTAGAGTTACTTTTGTTGGTTTAGTGTGTGTTAGTGTGTGTTATTTGTGATTACTGTGTTATTGTGTGTTATGTGTGTTAGTGTTTGTTTGTGGTTGTTAGTGTGTGTTAGGTGTTAGTGTTGTTGATGTTGTGTTAGTGTGTTATGTGTTAGTGTGTGTTAGTGTGTGTTGGTGTTAGTGTGTTGTGTTAGTGTGTGTTAGTGTTTGTGTAGGTGTTTTGTTGTGTGTTAGTGTGTGTTAGTGTGTTAGTGTGTGTTAGTGTGTGTTTTTGTGTGTGTTAGTGTTTGTGTTAGTGTGTTGTTTGTGTTAGTGTTGGTTACTGTGTTATTGTGTGTTTGTGTTATGTGTGTTAGTGTGTTAGAGTTACTGTGTTATTGTGTGTGTTGTTTTGTGTTTGTGTTACTTTTGTGTTATTATGTGTGTGTTAGTGTGTGTTAGTGTGTGTTAGTGTGTGTTAGAGTTACTGTGTTCTTGTGTGTTAGTGTGTTAGTGTGTTAGTGTTGTTGTGTTATTTTTTTTTTGTTAGTGTGTTAGAGTTACTGTGTTATTGTGTTAGTGTTTTTTTTAGTTGTGTTCTTGTGTTAGTGTGTGTTTGTGTGTTAGTGTGTGTTAGTGTTAGTGTTAGTGTGTTTTGTTGTGTGTGTTAGTGTGTGTTAGTGTGTTAGAGTTACTGTGTTATTGTGTGTTAGTGTGTGTTAGTGTGTGTTAGTGTGTTAGTGTATTGGTGTGTGTGTTAGTGTGTGTTGTAGAGTTACTGTGTTATTGTGTTATTTGTGTTAGTGTGTGTTAGTGTGTGTTAGTGTGTGTGAGTTACTGTGTTATTGTTGTTTTGTTAGTGTTTTAGTGTGTTGTAGAGTTAGTGTGTTATTGTGTGTTTGTGTGTTAGTGTGTGTTAGTGTTACTGTTTGTGTGTGTGTGTTATGTGTGTGTTGTGTTAGTGTGTGTTGTGTGTGTTATGTGTGTTAGTGTGTGTTTTTAGTGTGTTTTTGTGTGTGTGTTGTGTTAGTGTGGTAGTGTGTGTTGTGTGTGTTAGTGTGTTTAGTGTGTGTTAGTGTGTGTTAGTGTTGTGTGGGTGTGTAGTTAGTATGTGTGTTGTTTGTTGTGTTAGTGTGTTATTGTGTGTTGGTGTGTGTTAGTGTGTGTTATGTGTGTTGGTGTGTTTGTGTTACTGTTAGTGTGTGTTAGTGTGTGTTAGTGTTATTGTGTGTTAGTGTGTGTTAGTGTTAGTGTGTGTTAGAGTTAGTGTGTTTTTGGTGTGTGTTGGTGTGTGTTGGTGTTGGTGTGTGTTAGTGTGTGTTAGTGTGTGTTAGAGTTACTGTGTTATTGTGTGTTGGTGTGTGTTAGTGTGTGTTAGTGTGTGTTGGTGTGTGTTGGTGTGTGTTGGTGTGTGTTAGAGTTACTGTGTTAGTGTGTGTTAGTGTGTGTTAGTGTGTGTTAGTGTGTGTTAGTGTGTGTTAGTGTTATTGTGTGTTAGTGTGTGTTAGTGTTAGTGTGTGTTAGAGTTAGTGTGTGTGTGTTAAATATTGTTCAGTGTAATCAGATTTCACTTCATCTTTCTGACCAGCACTTCCAAAAAGCCAGGACATTAATCACATCATTACACCCACACACACCCTTCCCTGTGTGTGTGTGTGTGTGTGTGTGTGTGTGTGTGTGTGTGTGTGTGTGTGTGAAACTGGAGCTTAGTGTATGTGTGTGCAAGAAGACTGCACTGCTGTGTTTATGAACCCAATGAACCCAGTTTCTCCCTGTTGCCAAGGATACAGACTGCAGCAAGTGAGATTGGATTCAACTCACAAGTGTGTGTGTGTGTGTGTTTGTGTGTGTGTGTGTGTGTGTATGAGTGTTGTGTGTGTGTGTGTATGTGTGTGTGTGTGTGTGTGAGAGGGGGGGGGGGGGGGGGGGGGGTGGTGTGTGTGTGTGTGTGTGTGTGTGTGTGTGTGTGTGTGTGTGTGTGTGTGTGTATGAGAGTGTGTGTGTGTGTGTGTGTGTGTGAAGATAACACTGAGAAAAGGAAGGAATGACAAGCAGCTTATAGGAATGAGGTCCTTATAACATAACATACCCCCCCCCTCTCTCTATATATATAAAATATCTGTCCCTTTCTATCTCTCTCCTTTTTTCTCCTCATCCACCTCTCTCTCTGTCTCTCACTCTCTTTTTGTCTGTCTGTCTCGCCCTTTTCTCTATTTATTTCTCATCCTATCCTTCACCCTTCTCTCTCTCACTCCTTCCCTCTCAACTTTAATCCTTGACTCTTATTGTATTACGCCTCCTCGTCTTCTCTTAGTCTCGTTCTATTCCTCTCTTATTCTCTCTCTCCAACTCAGTCTCGCTCGTGCTTATCCTTCTGATGTCACTTCCTCTGACCTGTGACGTCACACTCTGACACCATTGATGATGTCATTAAGCACTTGCTGGACCTGTTGCTATAGAGACCGCCAACTCAACACCATGTGGGGACTGTGTGTGTGTGTGTGTGTGTGTGTGTGTGTGTGTCACTGTCTACAGTGAAGAAGGTCCAGCGTGTGATTTGGGAGGCAACCAAGCTGTAGTGCTGTAGGGAGCCATGCAGCATTACACATTAGGATGGGTCCGTGCTTCACTGCTTTTCTGCCGCATTGGAGAATTAACATT
>CM022775.1:520527-523027 GCA_012411365.1 Ameiurus melas | reverse complement strand
CAGATCATGCCGACAGAAAGGAGAACGCTGTTTAGTTCAAAAATGATTGTTCATTTGAGTTGTTACTGTTTTACAAATATCCAGATTTTAGTAACACAATATCACTCTGTGTAACACAATTTCTCTCGGTGTAACACAATATCACTCTCTGTGTAACACAATATCACTCTCTGTGTGTAACACAATGACTCTGTGCAGTTGTTAGGGGTATATGAGCTATGAGCTATGAGAAAAATCTCATCTCCGGGTATTTCAGGTCATTTCAGGACAGAGATGTGTTTGGTGATTTCTGGGTAAACAGTAGTGTTATATTTCAAAATAAACGTACACCAGCTTGACCCTGACCAAGGTCACGGATGAATGAATGAATGAATGAATGAATGAATGAATGCTGAACACAGCGACACACTCTCACCTTAATCTTTATGCTTATGCTCATGTTGAGGTTTTAAATCTTGGTGTCTGAACCCTCGCTCGCTCTCGTGCGTAAATAAAACGCTCCCACGGCGTTTCTGTCGTGCGCCACAGGATCCCAGTCCTGATACACACCTCCAGTCTCAACCAGACACCCTGTGAACCTTTCTATGAAAATAAAGAGAAATACTGCACCAGCTATTCGTATCTGTGTTTCGGTGGAGAACACACGATCTGCTCGTTCTGAAGAATGTGTTGGTGTTCGGTTACACCTCCACTAGGTACGAGGGTAGAGTGTAACGTGTACGAATGTAGTGGAGAGCGTATATAGTGTTTGACTTGAGACTCAGGCATGGATTTGAGTGCTTGGACCTCAGCCAAAGCAGCGTCATGTTCCTAAATGTTCCTGTGATCTCTTTTACATAAACATGTCTTTGTGATGAAGCACCAGACCTCAAGCTTTAGCCTCGGAGCGATCGGCTATTAATCTCATCCTCTTTTTATCATGATGGAAAGTAATACAAATTACAAACCACAAATCCACACAAGACATGCAGGCATCGGATTTCCTCTTTAGGGCAAAAGGAGAGAAGATTCCAGGTCAAGACTTGCCGTGCTACAGTTACTTCTTAACTTTCAGACTAAACAAAAAGTCTGATAGAGTCCTGAAGCCATAGCCTATTAATGAATATAGTAAGTGAAGAATAAATGAGTGGTATGTTTACTAGCTGCTAATGTTAAGTACAAAACAATATACCAGTCATTTAAACAATAAACAATCACTGTGGACTAGAGACCAGAGTGGGGACTGGAGACCAAAGAGGGAATGGAGACCAGAGTGGGGACTGGAGACCAAAGTGGGGACTGGAGACCAAAGTGGGGACTGGAGACCAAAGTGGGGACTGGAGACCAAAGTGGGAATGGAGACCAAAGGGGGAATGGAGACCAAAGTGGGGACTGGAGACCAAGTGGGGAATGGAGACCAAAGTGGGGACTGGAGACCAAAGAGGGAATGGAGACCAAAGTGGGGACTGGAGACCAAAGAGGGAATGGAGACCAAAGTGGGGACTGGAGACCAAAGTGGGGACTGGACATTAAAGTGGGGACTAGGGACCATAGTGAGGACTAGAGACCAAAATGGGGACCAGGGACCAAAGTGTGGACTGGGGACCAAAGTGAAGATGGAGGCCAAACTGGGGACCAGGGGATGCAGCAGAGATGGTTTATGTACACTCTAGTGAGCGGATGTAGCTTGTACAGGTAGCTTGCTTTGTACGAGCAAGAGAACGACGCTGAACTGAAGAAATTTATAAAATGCTTAGCACATTATTTAATTTTACGTTTTATGTAGCGACTTTAGCTATAAAGAAAGAAAGAAAAAAAGAGATTTTCCAATTAAACACACACACACACACACACACACACACACACCTCACAGAATGAGGTCATTTCTGGACACACACAAAGGATCAAAAAGTCACGTTGCCTAAGAAGATGGTGTGTAAACACCGGAATTGATCCTGCATTTCAAACTGATGAGATGACAAAAAGCAGCAACCCCCCCCCACACACACACACACCCCCAACACAACCCACACACCCACACACACACACACACACACACACATCAGTCCAGTGAAGCTGAATGAGAATTAGGCGTGCTTCACAGCTGACAGAGGGGGCCGGACACACACCCATCTGCTCCTTTAATGGGCAGTAAATGACACACACACACACACACACACACACACACACACACCAGCACAAGCTTTTCATTAGACTTCCCTCACCCCAGAACAGAACGAGTCTAATTCCAACACACACTTTTTTATCTGTAACAAACAAACGAACGCAATCATTTCACAGTGAACACACAATGGGCTCTTCTCCGTTCCATCAGCTGGAAATCATCATCCAGGTGGTGGTGGTGGTGGTGGTGGAGACCCCCCACACGCACACACACACACACACACACACACACACAGTGTACAGCGATGTGAGTGTCTACAGGAGCGCTGTATAAATAGAACTGTAACTAACTCGGCACTGATGTAAAGAATTATACTAAAAGACACACTCGTATGGT
>CM022775.1:498027-513027 GCA_012411365.1 Ameiurus melas | reverse complement strand
TAATGTACACAAACACATCAAATGACTTCTAGAACACAACTGTGTGTGTGTGTGTGTGTGTGTGTATGTGTGTGTGTGTGTGTGTGTGTGTGTGTGTGTGTGTGTGTGCGTGAGTGTGTGTGTGTATGTGTGTGTGTGTGTGTATAATGGTCACTTTGAAATAGTTTAATGTCTGACTATTAAAGTTTATATATTTCATGTTTCACCTCAATGTAAACATCTTTAGACAGACAGACAGATATACAGTTGCTAAATTATTGACCCCCATTATAAATCAGGTTTATTGTCAGATGTACAGACTTTCAGCTGTTTGCGATGAACAAATCAAACAAAATCAGTAGAAATAGTTCGACACAACGAACGCTCCAAGCGGTTTCCCCAAATTCAACTGAAAATGCAACTTATAATGTTTCCTCCAGTCTCATAATTATTCACCCCCTTCATGGCGAGTATCTTTAGGATTTAGTAGAGCTCCTTTTGATGTTATGACCTTCTGTAAACGAGATGCAGAGCTTCTGTTAGCGTTCCTGAGGAACCTTCTCCCCTTCCTCATGAGCAACGGCCTCCGGTTCAGTAATATTCTCGGGTTTGTGTGCTGCAACCGTCTTCTTCAAATCCCAGCAGAGATTTTCTATGGGGTTGAAGTCAGGTGACTGTGATGGACCTGTAGAATCTTCCAGTTCTTCTTGTGCAATCGAGCCTTGGTGGAATTTGAGGTATGCTTTAGATCATTGTCCTGTTGGAAGGTCCAATGACGCCCAAGCTTCAGCTTCCTCACAGACGGCATGAAGTTTTCTCCTAGGATTTCCTGATACTTCAATGAATCCATCTCACCTCCCACATGCTGCAGGTTTCCAGTGCCAGAGGATGCGAAGCAGCCCCAGAGCATCACCGAGCCACCACCATGCTCGACTGTGGACAGAGTGCTCTTTCTTCATTCTTGAATTGAAATGAATATGCGTGTAATTCATAAAACTAATTTGGTGTATTCTGGGATATCGCGTATAATGGAATTGGAGTCAAGTGAACAATCTCACAACTTCATATACATGGATGAGGCTGGCTTCAACCTGACCCAAAGCAGAAGGCTTGGCCACAGAGCTACTGTTGATTTTCCAGGCGGGCAGTGAGGGAAAATCACTGTGTGCTGCTATTACAGAGCATGGTGTGCTAACTCATATTCCCCTTATAGGGCCAGACAACACACAGCATCTCCTCACCTTCTCAGAGTCCCTCTAATCGACAGGGCTCTCGTCCCTGTTTCGAGATGATTTACCAAAGTATGTGGTAATTTGGGATAATGTGAGTTTCCATCACTCAGACAATGGTTTCTGACCCGTTACAGGATGCTGATGGAATTCCTCAAACCTTATTCTCCATTCCTTAATCCAACTGAGAAGTTCTACTCAGCATGGAGGTGGAAGATCTCTGATCACAACTCAGATGACCCTGATAGAGAGACAGATAGATAGATGGACAGTCACAGATAATTTTATGTGTGTGTGTGTGTGTTTATGTGTGTTTATGTGTGTGTATGTGTGTGTGTGTGTGTGTTTATGTATGTGTGTGTGTGTGTGTGTGTGTTTATGTGTGTTTATGTGTGTGTGTGTGTGTGTGTGTGTTTTTGTGTGTTTATGTGTGTGTGTGTGTGTGTGTGTGTGTTTATGTGTGTTATGTGGTGTGTGTGTGTGTGTGTGTGTGTTTATTGTGTGTGTGTGTGTGTGTGTGTGTTTATGTGTGTGTGTGTGTGTGTGTGTGTGTGTGTGTTGTGTGTATATGTGTGTGTGTGTGTGTGTGTGTGTGTGTGTGTGTGTGTGTGTGTGTGTGTGTGTGTGTGTGTGTGTGTGTGTGGTTACCATGCTGGGGTCCTGACAGGCCGCTCTTACTGTCTGTGTGATAATAACAGAGTTTAAATGCAGCTCTGAGATTAAATCCGGTCCCATTGTCACGTCTGTCTGAGTCGTGGCTCTAATTAAAGACACAATCAGTGATTTCAGTTGAAGTTTGAGCTTCTGCTTTTATTGTGAGGAGAAACTTCTCCTAAAGGTCACATGCCATCGACTACATTAAACTCCGCTGACCTTTAATGAGCCTCGACTCAGCTGCTGTCACTAACTACAGACCTGCTCATCTCCTCCAGCTGACTGCTCGATAAACACCGCTTTTCACTTCCTGCTCTTTAGTTCTTTTATTAAAAACACGACATATAAACCTCAATAATGAACTCTCTCTCACACGCACAACACTCACACACACCCACACACACACACACACACACACACACACACACACACACACACACACACACACACACACACACACACACACACACACACACACACACACACACACATACACACACCCACACACACACACACACACACTCACACACACACACACACACACTCACACACTCACACACACACCCAATACCACACAGTCATGTTCTAAAAGTTCCGCCCAAAGTGTTTGATAAAGCAAACTGACGCAGAGATCAGAGATACATTTGATGTGTGTGTGTGTGTGTGTGTGTGTGTGTGTGTGTTATTCTCACATACTTGTTGGTTTACATGGACATAATGCAGCTGTTTCATCCCCTGTTTCATCAATATCCATATTTTTTTTTTTTTTGATGGGGGGTTGGTTCTCTCTTTTTTTTTTTTTCTCCACACACACACACACACACACACAAACACACACAGAGTGAGACATATGCGCCATCTGGTGGTCACACAGAGCATTACCTCTACCCCCTTTCTGTGATCTCGTACTAAACACGTCCCAAGAAACAGAGTTTCAGTTATACACACAATATGCATTCTATTTGCGATTTCGTTTCTATAGTAACGGCTCATTCACAGGAACTCGTACAGCGGACGCTCCACATAATCCCAGATAACGTAAAAAAAACCAAAAAAAAAACCAACGTGTTGATGTTTAAGAGAGAAAAACGCGTGTAATCGTTGATGTGGCGAAGCTTTCTGTAAGGAAAGATATGTTTATCTAACATTTACAGAAGGAGTCTCCAGTGTCAGCGCTTTGCAGTTTCTCCAGAGAATAAAGAGAGGGAAGGACTGTTTATCGCTGCTGCTATAACGTAAGCGAGAACAGGAACCATCTCGTCTCTCAGACCTTCCACCACTTTAAAATCTATAACCTATAAACTGTAAAAATGTGGTTCCTTCATCGTTTAAACATCGGAATCGCCGGAAAGTTTCGTCGCTGTGGTATAAGCGGAATAACACACTCCAGAGCGTGCAGTTTTAGCAAAAATAATCCACTTCAGGGGTAACAGTTCCTTCATGTTGAGCTGAATCACGCCACCGTGTGGTCTGTTTTCATATAACTGCATCTTCTGCCCTGCTGGAAGAAAAAAAACAACCAACAGAAACCCTCATAGAATTTGTAACGGTTTAAATGGTTCTAATTGGTTGTATTGGTTTTAATGGAAACTGTAATGGTCCCTGTGGGTCTCTTCTGTGACTGGCTGCTGAGATGAACTACCTTAACGAGGTAAATAAATGACCTGGAGCATGTCACTGGCGGTACAAACTTTTGGGTTTTGTAATACTGAGGCTGTCACTAGAGGGCAGCACCACCGCAATATACACCTGAGGAACGTGCACCTTTACACTCATGGTGTGTTTAGGTCCTGTATCAGGTGTGTTTCGCTTATGAAGCCACAGTAATCTTTATCGTTACATGTTATATGGTAATTGTACACTTTTATTGGATTTTGTGCAGGACATTTGATGTTTTCGTGTAAATAAAAAAGCATGACGGACATGTTCAGCAGTTTGCTTGTATCTCAGTAACTTGCTGAATAAACCGAACACATGATGACTGAAATCAGCTTCTGAGGCGAATAAACATTCAAATCCCGATAACGTTACCGTCAAATACAGGCGTGGCGTCATCTCGTCAATATTAAATAGCTGCCCCACTCGTAATGACGACCTTGAGGTGGCGCTCATGTGCCTTCCGAGCGCAACATCAGTGTATGGAGAAACAGATGGAATGTGGTCATGTGTGGTCATAAATACACAAACCGAGCAAAGAAACCATAGAGATTAATATTGTGGTTATACTGACCTCTAGTGGCCTGGGAAATCTGTGTGAGTGTGTGTGTGTGTGTGAGAGAGAGAGAGAGTGAGAGAGAGAGAGACTTACAGTAACCTGCACTTTCTCTGCACTTTTTCTTTCTTTTTTCACTATCTGTATTTCTCCTCGTCTTTCCTGTTGTCCTCCATTTCCTCTCTCTTACATTTCTTTGTTCCAGTTTATTTTTCTTTCTCTTTGATCCAGTTCTCTTGCTTTTAATAATTTTACATCTCTTCGTTTTCTTCTTCACTTTTCTCTCCATATTTTTTAAAGGATTAAATCTATACTCTTGTTACAGTGGTGTGAAAAAGTGTTTGCCCCCTTCCTCATTTCCTGTTCCTTTGCATGTTTGTCACACTTAAGTGTTTCGGAACATCAAACCAATTTAAACAATAGTCAAGGACAACACAAGTAAACACAGAATGCAATTTGTAAATGAAGGTGTTTATTATTAAAGGTGAAAAAAATCCAAACCATCATGGCCCTGTGTGAAAAAGTGATTGCCCCCTTGTTAAAACATACTATAACTGTGGTTGTCCACACCTGAGTTCAATTTCTCTAGCCACACCTAGGCCTGATTATTGCCACACCTGTTCACAATCAACGCATCACTTAAATAGGAGCTGCTTGACACAGTAAGGTCCACAGAAGATCCTTAAAAGCTACACATCGTCCGAGACCCAAAGAAATTCAGGAACAATTAGAAAGAAAGTAGTTAAGATCTATCAGTCTGGAAAGGGTTATAAAGCCATTTCCAAAGCTTTGGGAATCCCGCGAACCACAGTGAGAGCCATTATCCACAAATGGCGAGACATGGAACAGTGGTGAACCTTCCCAGGAGTGGCCGGCCGCCCAAAATTACCCCAAGAGCGCAGCGACGACTAGATCAAGAGGTCACAAAAGACCCCACAACAACGTCCAAAGAACTGCAGGCCTCACTTGCCTCAGTTAAGGTCAGCGTTCATGCCTCCACCATCAGGAAAAGACTGGGCAAAAATGGCCTGCATGGCAGAGTTCCAAGGGAAAACCACTGCTGAGCAAAAAGAACATCAAAGCTCGTCTCAATTTCTCCACAACACATCTTGATGATCCCCAAGACTTTTGGGACAACATTCTGTGGACCGATGAGACAAAAGTGGAACTCTTTGGAAGGTGTGTGTCCAAGTATATCTGGCGTAGAAGGAACACTGCATTTCATAAAAAGAACATTATACCAACAGTAAAATATGGTGGTGTTAGTGTGATGCTCTGGGGCTGTTTTGCTGCTTCAGGACCTGGAAGACTTGCCGTGATAAAAGGAACTATGAATTCTGCTGTCTACCAAGAGATCCTGAAGGAGAATGTCCGACCATCTGTTCGTGTACTCAAGCTGAAACGAACTTGGGTTCTGCAGCAGGACAATGATCCTAAACACACCAGCAAGTCCACCACCGAATGGCTGAAGAAAAACAAAATGAAGACTTTGGAGTGGCCTAGCCAAAGTCCTGACCTGAATCCTATTGAGATGTTGTGGTATGACCTTAAAAAAGGCCGTTCATGCTCGAAACCCTCTAATGTAACTGAATTAGGACAATTCTGCAAAGATGAGTGGGCCAAAATTCCTCCAGGACGCTGTAAAAGCATCATTGCACGTTATCGCAAACGCTTGGTTGCAGTTGTTGCTGCTAAGGGTGGCCCAACCAGTTATTAGGTTTGGGGGCAATCACTTTTTCACACAGGGCCATGATGGTTTTGGTTTTTTTCACCTTTAATAATAAACACCTTCATTTACAAATTGCATTTTGTGTTTACTTGTGTTGTCCTTGACTATTGTTTAAATTGGTTTGATGTTCCGAAACACTTAAGTGTGACAAACATGCAAAGGAACAGGAAATGAGGAAGGGGGCAAACACTTTTTCACACCACTGTACATCTTACATTCATCTCAGGTCTGTGTAAGAGCAGTGTGTGTGTGTGTAGGGGGGGGATGGATAGAGGAGTGATGGAAAAGCAAGGGGTCACATTAACATTAAAACAAAACACTGCTGTAGACTCTCTCTCTTTCTCTCTCTCTCCGTCTCACACACACACACACACACACACACACTCTCTCTTAAGAGACATTAAAACAAGCAGTAGAATACTATGACAGCAAGGAGCGAGAAACAGACAGACAGATAGTTAGGAGAGAGAGAGAGAGAGAGAGAGAGAGAGAGAGAGAGAGAGAGACAGACAGATAGGTAGAGAGAGAGAGAGAGAGAGAGAGAGAGCAGACAGATAGGTAGAGAGAGAGAGAGAGAGAGAGAGACAGACAGATAGGTAGAGAGAGAGAGAGAGAGAGACAGATAGATCCCTCTGTGTCTCATCTGTTATGATGTGTGTCGCTCCATTAGCCGCTTCTCTGTTTAACACACATACTGAATATTCATCACACACACTCACTTAATCACACATCTCATTACATACATGAAGCGCACTTAACCACGACCCAGCTGTGTGTGCGTGTGCAAGTGTGTGTGTGTGTGTGTGTGTGAGAGAGTGTGAGTGTGTGTGTGTGTGTGTGAGTGTTTGTGTGTGTGTGTGAGTGTGTAGTATGTGTGTTGTGTGTATAGTGTGTGTGTGTGTGTGTGTTTTGTGTGTGTGTGTGTGTGTGTGAGTGTGTGTGTGTGTGAGTGTGTGTGTGTGTGTGTGTGTGTGTGTGTGTGTGTGTAGTGTGTGTGTGTGTGTGTGTGTGTGTGTGAGTGTGGTTGTGTGTGTGTGTGTGTGTGTGTGTGTGTGTGTGTGTGTGTGTGTGTGTGTGTGTGTGTGTGTGTGTGTGTGTGTGTGTGTGTGTGTGAGTGTGTGTGTGTGTGTGTGTGTGAGTGTGTGTGTGTGTGTGTGTGTGTGTGTGTGTGTATGTGTTGTGTTAAATATGGAGGTGGATCTTTAATATTTTGGGAATGTTTTTCTGCCAGAGGACCTGGACATTTTGTTAGGACACGTGTCATCATGGACTCTATTAAACATCAACAGATATTAAATGAACACCTGACTGCCTCTGACAGAAAGATTTTTAATGGGTCGTGGTTGGATATAAATGGTAAATGTACACTTATATAGTGCTTTTATCCAAAGCGCTTTACACTGTGTCTCATTCACACACACACACACCAATGGTATCAGAGCTGAAATACAAGGTGCTAACTTGCCATCGGGAGAAACTTGGGGTTCAGTGTCTTGCCCAAGGACACTTCGGTATGTGGAGTCACCCGGGAATCGAACCTCCAACCCTACGATTAGTGGACAACCCGCTCTACCACCTGATCCACAGCCGCCTGGATCGTCCAGCAGGACAATGATCCAAAACATGCATCAACATCAACACAGAGATGGTTTACTGACCACAAAATCAAGGTCCTGCCCTGAGCATCCCAGTCCCCTGACCTGAACCCATAGAACACCTGTGAGGTGAACTGAAGAGGAGACTCCACCAGCATGGACCTCGACATGTGAAGGATCTGGAGAGGTTCTGTATGGAGGAACGCTCTCAGATCCCTCACCATGTGTTCTCCAACCTCATCAGGCGTTATAGGAGAAGACTCCGAGCTGTTATCTTGGCAAAGGGAGCTAGCACAAAGTACTGACTGAAATGGTGCTAATAACTGTTGCACACCTATATTTAACAAAGGGGTTTTTTTGTTGATAATCCTGTGTTGTGTTTGGTATCCATGACAACAGAGTATTTTTGTGAATTTTCTCAACAAAAGATCAAAAGGGATCAACAATAACGACGATTTTTCACAACCATCTTTGCTCATATGTACCAAGGGTGCCAATATTAATGGGCGGAACCGTAAAGGTTCTACATGGAGTTCACACTGCGTTCTTCTCTCTCTCTCTCTCTCTCTCTCTCTTAACTCTTAAGACACTCACAAAACAGATGTAACGACGTGATGAAGGAGAACAGCGCAGGTTTCCAGCTGAGTTGAGTTGAAGTCAGATTCCGTGTGTTTTATTAACGATAAATAAAGTGAAGTGTTTATCGCGAAAGCTCCGCGTACACACCGAATATTACAGAACAATAATATAAGAAATGAAATAGTATGAAAGGTCAAAACAAGGATGAAATATCGGTATGTTTAAAATATTAGAATATAGAGTTATGAAACTCCACCGAATCGTAGATCAGCAGACAGATCAATAATATAAACACACAAACAAACAGAATATTTCAAAATAAAAAGACAGGATAGTAAACAAAACTAAAGTGTATACAGTAGGGAATGGTCGTAAGGACGCGCGCGTGCGCAGAAACGTCATCGCTCATAAAAAAAAAAGCCTTTTGTTTATGTTTATGATGAAGTTTGGAATAAATGTGAAACGTGCATAAAGTTAGAATCGTATTAACATTCCTACATTGTATGACATCATTTCAGTACATTCACAGCATTAAAAACACCCCAGTGACGTCACGTGGTCCGGTCTTCTACAAAAACGCGCGTTTTTACTTGTCCCCGTGCGCTGCGCGTGCGGATCAAACCACGCCGTCGATCGCGACCGACGTGTCCGCGCGCGCCTCTCCCGTCTCCTGCTCGGTGGTTTCCGCCTCCGTTTCCGTTTCCGCGTCAGCCTCATCAGTGCCGGCGCGAGCGGCGTAGCAGGGCATCGGCGCCACGGTGTGTTTCATCCGGTACAGCGTGGCGAACACCAGCGCGAGCACGAGCAGCAGCAGACACGCGAACAGACCCACGTAGACCGGCAGGCTGGGCAGCGTGGAGGCGGCGCGCGACGCGGGAGGCACGGCGCTGGAGGTGCATGCGGGAGGAGAGGAGGAGGAGGAGGAGGAGGAGGAGGGTGATGATGAAGATGATGACGGACGGAGGAAGCTCTTCCATATGAGCATCATTTTAAAAACTAAAAAGAAAAAAAAAACACCGCAAAGCGCGCGCGCCTCAGCGAGTCAAAACAACACCAAAAATGTGTTGTTGTTGTTTTTTTTTTAATTATTATTAAAGCTGTGATTCATTTATAAATGTCTCACGCGCAGGGTTATTTCCACTTCCGCTCAGTGATGGTTTTTATTATTATTATTATTATTATTATTTTCTATTGCACGTGCGTTGTAATAAATGTCACGTGCGCATTAAAGAAGTTTGAGCCCTGTGATTTAATCTTCCTCCCCGAATCCATGCGTAATATGAGATTGAGAGAGGAGAGAGAGAGAGAGGGAGAGGGAGAGAGAGAGGGAGAGAGAGAGGGAGAGGGAAATCAGACCGTCATGATCAGGGTTGCCAGATTGGAAATATTATTGTTGTGAATTTTTGGGTTGCCAGATCCCGGGATAATTCCGGTTACAAGAGAAATGGGTGTCTTGACCAACAATTGACATCATTAGATCGAAGTCAGGGTTCCCAGATGGTGTACACTAGTGTTGGTACACAGGGTTGCCAGATGGGAGAGTTCAGAGTTTAAAACAAGTCTTGATTAGATTGATGAGAGTGACTTTACCGGTCATGAGTGACTCTTTACATCAGCCCTGTTCGGACGGGATTAGTTTTCCTTGTGGAGGTGTGTAATGTAATTATGTCCAGAGTATCTGTAGGATTTTATTCCGGACCCGAACGCGAACCCGTCATGTCAGTAGTGTTTTTTGCGTATGGCCCGTACGCAGCGTGTGGAGAGATCACACCTTGTGTATTTTCACTTGTACAAACGGGGCAGGAGAAATAAGTGCAGGTCGCATACTGCGTCTCAACTGCGTCTGAACTGCGTCTCAACTGCGTCTCAACTGCGTCTGAACTGCGTCTCAACTGCGTCTCAACTGCGTCTGAACTGCCACCTGGGGAAAGATTGCCCTGTGCAGGAAAAAAAGGACAATCCAGGAAGCGTGAACAGAAATTTGTAGCTTGTGACAAAATCACACCGATTTTATTTGGCACCTGGACGAAGAACAGGAAATACACACTCCGAATATGGACGTGCAACAAAAGGAGAAAGAAAAGGGAGATGGGAGGAAACCCACAGCAGACCCACAGCTGTGTAGCATTTCTCAGCAGGACAGCACCTGAGTGTGTGTGTGTGTGTGTGTGTCAGAGAGAGAGAGAGAGAGAGAGAGACCTCCTGTTTTAAGAGGCTGAAGATCTCTGCTGGAGATGTTAAACGGTGGATGTGCTGTATCTCTCTCTCTCTCTCTCTCTCTCTCTCTCTCTCTCTATCTTTATCTCCCTTCCCCCCCTCCCTCTCTCTTTCTTGCTCAGTCTCTCTCCCCCTCTCTCTCTCTCAGTCTCTCTCCCCCTCTCCCCCCTTGCTCTCCCCCCCCCCCTCTCTCTCTCTGTCTCTCTCTCTCTCTCTCTCTCTCTCTCTCTCCCCCTCTCCCCCCACTCTCTCCCCTCCCCCTGTCTCTCCCTCTCTCTCTTTCTCTCTCTCTCCCCCTCTCTCTCTCTTCTTGATTTATTAGTTTATTACACATTTATAAACCCGTCAGTGTGTGTTACTGGAGATCTTTTTTAGCTGTCTCTCTGAAATTTCTCTCTCTCTCTCTCTCTCTCTCTCTCTCTCTCTCTCTCTCTCAAGTGTGTGTTCGCTGCCACAGATGGTTCTGGCACTGAGCGTTCAGAGGTGTAAGTGTGTGTGTGTGTGTGTGTGTGTGTGTGTGTGTGCTTTCTCAGGAATGTTTGTGTGTATGGGTGGAGTGTGTACCTATATATACAGTGTGTGTGTGTAGCATATTTTTAACACACACTAAAATACCAGAGTGAGAAACGCAACCCGTGGGCTCTCAGACCCTCGCAACATTCACAGAACATATGGAACCTTCAACATCAGCGTGATTCCCAACCGGGAAAATGTTCCAAGCAGAACCACTTTTTTAAACCCATTATTTCCCTCTAAGACAGTAGAGCCGTCTATCTATCCATTCATTCATTTATCTATCCGTTATTCATTCTGGCGTCTTCTCTCCCTTCTTACCGTTCTGCTCGTCTTCTCTTCTCTCCCTTCTCACACAGTGGATATAAAAAGTGGGGAAATGAAGCTAAGCTAAATCGTGTCAGAACCTTTTCTACCTTTATTGTAAAACCTGTTAATTAAAGTGAAAAACCATAAGAATCATTTTAGGGGAAAAAAAAAAAGAAAAATAATCAATGTACAATACCCAGCTTGCATAAGTTTGCACACCCCTTTATAACTGGGAATGTTCCAGTGTTCAGAATCCACCGATCACATTCAGACTGGTGTTAAATATTAATTAGCGTACACCTGTCATCAATTAACTTAAAGTCCAGCTGTTCCTAAGAACAGGACGTCCCTCTGACATTGATGAGAAGTTCAGGAGAAAACTGGTCGCTCCCTACGTGTGACATCAATCTCCTGAATTCTTCACATCTCTGGGCAGTGGGGTAGGGGAGCAGAACGGAAGCCTTTTCAACTTAAAAATACATTTAAAGAAAAAATACTTCCAATCTGCAAAAACCATGTGGTCCAAAGTTGATCTTTTTGGACATAATACCAAAAGATATGTTCTGCACAACAACCCCAGAGCACATCACCAGAAGAACATCATCCTCACGGTGAAGAACGGTGAACATGGTGAAGCATGGTGGTGGCAGCATCACACTTCGGAGCTGTTTTCCTTCAGCTGGAACTGGGGCTTTAATCGAGGTGGAAGGAACAATCCAGCTCCAAATACCAGACAACTCTGTCACAAAACCTCCACATCAACAAAGGAACTTCTTCACCTGAACACGTCATGTGTGTGGAACGATCCAGCCGGAGTCCAGACCTAAATCTAATCAAAGACCCGTGTGGTGGCCTGAAGAGGACCGAGTACCGGAGATCTGACCATCTGACAGAGGTAGAACGCTTTTCCACGGAACGACTGATCGACTCCTACACAACAACACTGAACACTGAGAACTTCCACAAACAGGATAGTGTGCAGCTCTTATTCTGCTTTCCCCCGGAAATGATTCTCATTGTTTTTCACTTTCATTAACAGGTTCATATTTTATAATAAAAAAAGGTAGAAAAGGTTCTGACATGATTTATCTCAACAGGGGTGTGTAGTCTTTTTATATCCAGTGTGTGTGTGTGTGTGTGTGTGTGTGTGTGTGTGTGTGTGTGTGTGTGTGTGTGTGTGTGTGTGTGTGTGTGTGTGTGGTACTAAGAGACTCTAGTTATTAAAAAGACACACAGATGTGTTGTGACTGGCCGCTCGGTGGCGCGCGAACTCTTTCATCGCGCACTCACAGTACACAGCAAGGTCAGCGACACCGCGCGCAGGTCCTACATTTAACCACGCCCCCTAACTTTTCACTCCAGAGAGAGAGAGAGAGAGAGAGAGAGAGAGAGAGAGAGAGAGTTCCGCGGCTGTAGAACCGGGCCGGAGAGCAGTGAGCGACATCATGTCGGTGACCGAGGTGTACGCGTGCGCGCGGCCGTTCAAGCTGATCGCGCTGCTCTGCGTGTTCCTCGCGCTGTGTCTGGACGTCGTGGCGCTCGTGAGTCCCGCGTGGGTGACGGCGGAGGGCTACGCGCTGTCCCTGTGGGAGTCCTGCAGCGACAACGGGGCCGTGTGGACCTGCGCGTCCACCCTCACATCCGGTAAGCGGAACACACCGGACTCCCGTCGCGCGCGCGCCGAGAACACGGGCAAGCATTCCGGTTACTAAAGCATCATACCGAGAACTTTAACTGCGCGCGCGAGTGCGGTTATGACATGCGCATTGTTTGTTGGTGTTGGAGCCCAATCTGTCTGTCTTACTGTTTACCAATCTGTCTGTCTGTCTGTCTTACTGTTTATCCAACTGTCTGTCTGTCTTCCCATCTGTCTGTCTGTCTATCTGTCTTTTACCCATCTGTCTGTCTGTCTGCCTGTCTGTCTGTTTACCCATCTGTCTGTCTTTTACCCATCTGTCTGTCAGTCTGCCTGTCTGTCTGTTTTCCCATCTGTCTGTCTTTTAGTCATCTGTCTGTCTTTCTGTCTGTCTCTTTACCCATCTGTCTGTCTGTCTTTCTGTCTGTTTCCCCTTCTGTCTGTCTATCTGTCTTTTACCCATCTGTCTGCCTGTCTGTCTGTTTACCCATCTGTCTGTCTTTTAGTCATCTGTCTGTCTCTCTGTCTGTCTGTGTAGTTATGTCTCTTTCCCGTTACATGTTCGGTGTGAGAGACGTGTTTAGTAATCCCAGGTCCTCCTCTTGTGTGTGAGTAATGTTTATTATATTCACTGATGACGTCTTTAATCTCAGGACTAAATAAAAACTGTCCTTAAAAGGTCCCAGTGGTGTTGAAGTAGTCTGGGTCCATCATGGAGTTCTCTGACATGTGGAAGAGCTCCGGAGGTCACAACCTACACGATGGGAGTAATTATATTTCGGGGTCCAAGCACCAAAGTCAGCTCCTACAGTCGTGTGTTCAGGACTCGAAAGCTCTTCCTGTCTGTAAAACGTGATCTGTTTATTTTAAATAGCGTCTGTACTGAGGGGGGCGTGGACTTTACTTTAGAGTTTCAAATCCTCCGACTCAAAGTCCTGAAGATTTCAGGCTACGAAAAGATAAGGTTCTGAACGTCGAGCACGAGCTCATTTTCCATGATCCCGAAGATTTGTTTTGTTTCCTGTAGGAACACTCGGAGCTTTCTCACACGCTTTCTCATAACCGTTCAGGAAGTAAACAGAACAGGGAAATGATTACACTCACGCAAGATCATGTTTGATTGTAATAAAGAGAATGTTTTAATATTTAAAGAGAATGTTGTAGTATTTAAAGTGAATGTTTTAGTGTTTAAAGTGAATGTTGTAGTATTTAAAGTGAATGTTGTAGTATTTAAAGTGAATGTTGTAGTATTTAAAGTGAATGTTTTAGTATTTAAAGTGAATGTTGTAGTATTTAAAGTGAATGTTGTAGTGTTGGTGTACACACTTTTTGAAGTGCACTGCGGTTAAACACGGTGAGATTCCTTCAGAAGAAGCTGTAAAGTTCATAATATTTTTTAAGAGTAGGATTTTATAAATCATCACTTTCACAAAGTCCCACATTTAAAAAGTGAAATAGCCCCGCCCCGCCCCGCCTCACCCCGCCTCACCTCACCTCACCTGTGTGTGTGTGTGTTCAGTAAACTGATGCTAAGGTTACACTCAGAGCTCCAGTTGAACACCGAACACATTCATACTGCTGTGTGTGAACGCGGTTTATCAACTCGTACAGTGTGCTAGACTGCAGTGTGTGTGTATGTGTGTGTGTGTGTGTGTGTGTGTGTGTGGTGTGTGTGTGTGTGTGTGTGTGTGTGTGTGTGTGTGTGTGTGAGTGTGTGTGTGTGTGTGTGTGTGTGTGTGTGTGTGTGTGTGTGTGTGTGTGTGTGTGTGTGTGTGTGTGTGTGTGTGAGTGAGTGTGTGTGTGTGTGTGTGTGTGTGTGTGTGTGTGTGTGTGTGTGTGTGTGTGTGTGTGTGTGTGTGTGTGTGTGTGTGTGTGTGGCTTTATAAACAGCTGCAGAAATGTGGAGAATTTACTCTGAGAATTTTCTACAAACACCACAGAACAATGGAGCCCCTGTTACTGTCCCTCTGTCTGTCTCACTCCCCCTGTCTGTCTCACTCCCTCTGTCTGTCTCACTCCCTCTGTCTGTCTCACTCCCACCCTCTGTCTATTCTCTGTCTACTTTCTGCTCTTATTCTTTCCATCTCTTTCTCCCTCTGTTTATTTTGTTTGTTTGTTCTCTCTCTCACACACACACACACACACACTCTCCCTGTCTTTCTCTCTGTCTCTCCTTCCTTACTCTCATTCTTTCTGTCTATTCATCTCCGCTTGTCTCACTTCCTTTATTGTTTTACTCTTTCCCCTACTCCCTTTCTCTTACTTTCTGTTTTATTTTTCTGGTTATTTCTCTCTCTCTCTCTCTCTCTCTCTCTCTCTCTCTCTCTCTCTCTCTCTATTTAAATTTA
>CM022775.1:458027-470527 GCA_012411365.1 Ameiurus melas | reverse complement strand
ACATGCTGATGGGAATAAAACAAAAGTTCACTGGAAATTTCTAGTCTTCTATATTTAACTTTTCTGAAAATAAGGAAGTGAAAATGTTGCGTATGATCTTTTTATGAGCTGAAAAATGGAGGATTGTGAATATCAGGTCGTTAGAGGTTACCATGGGGGCACGATGCAGGTACGGGCACAAGTACAGGTGTGCAATGTTTTATTAAAGGAAGCAGACAAGACAGAGTCGTGGTCCAAAAGCAGAATGAAGATACAGGTGAGGGTCAAGTGAGGGTCAAGTGAGGGTCAAGTGAGGGTCAGGTGAGGGTTAAGTGAGGGTCAAGTGAGGGTCAAGTGAGGGTCAAGTGAGGGTCAGGTGAGGGTCAAGTGAGGGTCAGGTGAGGAGCAAACAACGTGAACTAGAGCAGAACGAGAAACTTCAAATCAACTGCTTCACAAACACAGCGTGTACACGTCACAGAGCGTGACTGGAATAAGAGTCCTTTTATACTGTGAGTGTGTGCCTGGGTCCAGGTGTGTGTGTGTGTGTGTGTGTGTGATCAGTAATCAGGTGACCGTGAACTGGGTGTTGTAGCCCTTGGTGGACATGTCTGGGAGTCGACTTGACACGGATACTGAATTTACTCGTTTCTGATTGGCTGGCATGTGTTATATATTCGAAAGCATTTCTAAATCCTTTCCTGGTAGTTGAAAACAGGGTCAAGCAGGCAGAGGAAATCGGCCCAGACCACAGCAGAGCCCAGCAGTCTTATAACAGGGGACTCTATTATCAGAAACATCGTCAGCTGCACTACTTCCACTTTCTGCCTTCCTCAATCAGTGGTTTCTGAGGAAAATAAGGAAGTATTGTGCTAGAACATATGACTGTGATCTGGGTTATAATACACATTGGGAAATATTATATTCAGAACGAGAAGTCAGGACTACTGAAGAGGGATTTCAAAGGACTCTTCCAGATCAGTCGTTCATCAGTGGACCGCTCCGCTCCCAGTCACGACACAGAGACGATGCTTATACACAGCAAAATCACCAGTGTTGAATTCACACCCTTCAGCGATTATAGAAGTCAGTTGGACTCATATAAACACCCTGAGTGCTAAATCAAAACTCGGGATTTTACTGTGCAAAGATAATTAATGATATTCGGTTAAATACTGATTCCGGCAAAATAACCTTGCTGGTGTTGTTGGACCTCAGTGCTGCTTTTGACCACAATATACTCCTCGACAGACGGGAAAACTGGGTTCTCTGGGACAGTCTTTGGCTGGTTCAGGTCATGTCTAGAAGGGAGGGGCTTCTGTGTGAATACAGGCAGCTATGAATCTGAGTGGACGACCATGACTTACCGGGAGTCCCTCAAGGCTCAATCCTTGCACCTGTAAATGCTCCCACTAGGCCAAATTATAAAGAGGAACCAAACTGTATACCGTAGCTACGTAAACAACACTCAGATCTACCTAGCCCCGTCGCCTAATGATTCCCACCCCATAGACTCCTCCCCTCCCTGTGCCAGAGCCTTGATGAAATTAACAGCTGGATGTGCCGGAACGTCCTTCAGATCGACAAAGACAAAACAGAAGTCATTGTAATTGGAAATAAAGATGAAAGTCTCAAGTCGAACACGTACCTTGACTCCAGGGGTCTAAAGACAAAAAAACGTCAGGAATCTTGGTGTCGTTTTGGAGTCTGATCGAAGTTTCAGTACTCAGGTGAAAGCAATATCCAAATCCGCCAACTATCACCTGATAAATATAGCAGGAAGTCAGTGTTTCAGTTCCAATCAAGACTTAGGAGAAACTTATTCATGCACTCATCACCAGCAGGGAGGTCTTCAGTCCTTATATCATACACTTTCTGTCCATCTGCCAATCAAAGTAGTGTGCTGATTTATGATCCTTTGTGCTTCCCTGACCGACAGAGGCCTAATTTATGAGCAGGGTTGGGGGGTAACCCTGTGGCCTGCATCAGTGGGTCATTCTGACACCTGTATGTCTGGGTTGTGTTCGTCCTTTCCAGGGGTGTGGGTTGGTGTATTGTGGGGGGATCTCCCCCAAACAAATGTGATTATGTTCATGAGAGTGTTGTGAAAGGTGTTTCTCCCTGAACTAATCACACACATGGAGACCTTTTTGTGGTATAAGAGATGAATGTTTCTGAAATGACTTTTGTGTTCTTATTTTATTTTGAAGCGTAAGGATGGTTTAGGTGAAATAATGTCTGTAAGAAAAAGAGTATCACTGTTAGACCACGGCCAGCAGATGGCACTGTGGCACGGCTCCTGACGAGTTCAGTATTTAGTTAAGTGACTTTAATTTGCCCCAGGTGTCCATGTTTTGTGTTGATTGTGCTTTCTATTTAAACGCCTTGGTTACTGAGCACTTCGCTCAGTATTGGTTGTGTTGTTTATGTCGGTTGTTCCCATGCCTTGACTGATCTCGTTTTATACCACGTTTCCCGGTGAAGACCGTGTTTACTTTGGTTTAGAGTTGTGTGTTTAATAAAGACTTTAATCTGCACCTGCATCCACCTCCAGTCCGATCCGTTACAATCACGTGGTTAATATTGTGTATACCTCGGCAGCACCCTATCACACGCAGTCCACATAGACGACGAGGTCAACTCCAGGATTGCCAAAGCCAGTGTAGCATTCGGCAGACTCCGCTCAAATGTTTGGGATAGGAGAGGCATTGAGCTTGCAAACATACTCAAAGTCTACTCAGCGGTGGTTCTACCCACCCTAGTTTATGCTTGTGAAACATGGACTGTGTATAGCGGACATGTTAAAAAACTCAACCGAACACAGCGGTGCTCAGTCAGGCTGGCATGACAAGCATCCACACCATGCTGTGCAAGGCACGGCTCCGGTGGGCTGGCCATGTTGTCCGCATGCTGGAAGAACGCATACCTAAGAAGATGCTCTATGCGGCGGATCTCGCGGGGGGAGAGCAAAGACGGTTTACAAGATACGCACCACAAGCATGCGAAGAAATTTGGCATTGATCCTGGCAGTTGGAGAGTGTCGCTGCTGATAGATCTGCCTGGCACAGTCAAATTAATACTTGTCCTCACTGCAACTGACGGTTATCTGCACCCTTGGTAAATATGAGCAAAGAAGGCTGTGAAAAATTGTCTTTATTGTTTACTTTTATAATTGAGTCTGTGTTACCTCCCTTTGCCAAGATAACAGCTCTGAGTCTTCTCCTATCACACCTGATGAGGTTGGAGAACACACGGCGAGGGATCTGAGACCGTTCCTCCATACAGAGCCTCTCCAGATCCTTCACATTTTGAGGTTGATAAGTATTTATATATCATTTTATTTTACTTTGTTTTCCCCTCTTCTCCATCCCCTTCATCTTCAGTATGTACTGTTTCAGTGTACAACATTTTGTGCACACGATGAATAAAAACTTGAACTTGAACTCGATGATGGTGTTGTTTAATGCAAAGACCGAGCCGTACATCAGCATTTCACTTTCTTAGAAGTTTTCAGCAAGAAGTTGTCTGGAAGCGTATTTATATACGTAAATAGAGTTTTATGGAGCAAGAGAGTTTGCGAAACTCTTGAGAGAGAGCAAGAGAGAGAGAGAGAGAGAGAGAGAGAGAGAGAGAGAGAGCTGCCATTGGTGATAAATAAACCGATGCAGCTTTATTAGCGTCAGCACTTCACACCTGATCCAGCAGAGGAAGCTGCCGAACTGCATTCGTGTTTCATTCCTGCTTCCATCGCCCTCTCCTCAGCGTGCTCTGACACCCGGAGGGTCACCACCTACACCCTCAGAAACATTTAAAGCATTTCTATAGGGTAGGTGTGAGTTTTCAGGTGTAGTTCAGACGGACATTTTGCTGAAAGTTTTCACTGTGCTGTTGTTGTTGTTTTTTTTTTCACATACACCCTACAACCCCAATTCGTAAAAAGTTGAGGGATTGGAGAATGCAAAATAAATAAATAATAAGGAAAGAAAGAAACAAAACAGTCATTTGAATATTGACTTCACGCTGTACTATATTGAAATCTTATTATTAACACATTTTATGGTTATATCTATCTATATATCTATATCAATCTATCTATCTGTATATATGCACACACACACACACACACACACACAGGGGTGGCTGTGGATCAGGTGGTAGAGCGGGTTGTCCACTAATCGTAGGGTTGTTGGTTCGGTTCCCGGGTGACTCCACATACCGAAGTGTCCTTGGGCAAGACACTGAACCCCAAGTTTCTCCCGATGGCAAGTTAGTGCCTTGTATGTCAGCTCTGATACCACTGGTGTGTGTGTGTGTGTGTGTGTGTGTGTGTGTGTGTGTGTGTGTGTGTGTGTGTGTGTGTGAATGAGACTCAGTGTAAAGCGCTTTGGATAAAAGCGCTATATAAGTGCACATTTACCACAAACACAAAGGAATGTGAAATACGTTTTTCCCCAGGCCAAGGCTGGGTCTAGTTTCAGGTCTTGATTTACAGGTCTTGTCTGTGGGTTTTCAGATGGAGGACAGCTGAGCGTTTTCCTGAAAGGAAAGTAAATCTAAAACAACTCAGAGAACTCGACCGCTCGAACACAGTTAGACCGCACACACACTTCATCAAACAGCTAACACAACAGTTTGTGAGGACCTCTGTTCTTGTTACCTAAAGAGGTGAATATAGACATGATCAAGCGGGACTGTGTTTAAAGTTCATAATGGAGCATAATGGTGCTCTTGCTAAAGGTCACTGGTCATGTGACGCGGTTTCAAAGCTGTGGAAACGCGACGAGCACTAAGAGACATTCTCCGAGTGTTCGAGACAGGACGTGGAGAAACACAGAACATTCTGGAGAATATTTTGGGGTGGGGGCAATAACCAAATGAGTTCTCTGGTCCAAATCCACTGAAGACGTTGGAGACACGAATTTAAAATAAAATGAAATAAGCAATCCACATAGTATATAGTTCAGAAATAAAACGAAAGACATAACATGATAACTTGTGATGGTGCTGTTATGTAGAATATTTATAGAATATTTATTTATTCATATCACTATTCAGCTCATTTTTGGAGGTTTCCTGCTCCAACATCCTCCAAATTCAACTGAAATATCCTTTAAAGAGGGAAAAGCCTGACATTTGACTTCGATCATTCACGAGTGCAGAGATGAGACGAGACCAGCTCAAGCAGAGAGGGACACATTCCAGTGGACTCTCCAGAATCAGTACTGGGCCAGTACCAGCAACAACCTGGGGGACCAGAGAAGAATGAGTTCTGATCAGGTCCTGAAACAGATAGAAAGGAGTTTCTCTGGAACTGGAAGAAATGTTTACAAATAATTACAGCTGTTTCGTATTCATTTTTTATTCTATTTGTATTTTACTATATTAATAAAGTACAGTATTATTTATAAATGTGCATTATGTATATATGTATAGGCGTGTGTGTGTGAGTGTGTGTGTGTGTGCGCGCGCGTGTGTGTGTGTGTGTGTGTGTGCGCGCGCGCGCATGCGTGTGTGTAAATAAACAGGCTGGCGCTGCACATGTTTAATGAACACAGTCTTCCTTACTTGAACCTGTACTGTTAATAAAAGATAATAAAACTGTTTACACATTAATAGATTGTCGAATATTCACACACACACACACACACACACACACACACACACACACACACTCTAAAGACCACCCTCCTTGTTCTTTAACACATAAATAGAGCGCGTGCTTCGCGTCTCTCCGTCCCATGCAGCTCCACGCGCACTAACGCGTTCGTACGCTCCAGCACTTCCGGTGGAACCGAACCGGTCCGGACTCGGAAAGCTAATCGGCCCCCCGGGGGAGCGGATGAAGAAGCACATCTTGCTCATTTTCACATACCGAGGACTCCTCCGCAAAGGAAAGAGAAATAAAAAGAGAAAATGGCCAATTTCGTGTTACGGAAAGCTGAGCGCGAGGACGTGCCGGATATACTGCGACTCATAAAGGTACCGGAACGCAACCAGGAACCACACGGTGGCTAAACATCTCCCTGTAATAACACACTTCTCACGGTTTATTCCTGGGGTGAGGAGATAAAGGTAGAACCTGTACTGCGCCATGTCGCTGTGTGTTCCCATCAGAAACCTGCTTTATAGGTCAACATTATACCTGCTGTGTGTGTGTGTGTGTGTGTGTGTTTTACCTGGGAAGGTAGAGTACCTCTAGCCTTCAGAATAAAGCTTTAAAGGTTCATCAGTGATCTTTAATGTGGAGTTATTTAAGGTAGACTCTGTTCCCTTCTCCAGGAGAGCGCTACACCCCGAATGAAAAGTCCAGTCCTTTATTTCTCTTATGAACACTTTGCCTGTTTTCTTGTTCTAGGAACTTGCCAAGTATGAGGAGATGGAGGAGCAGGTCGTTCTGACTGAAAAAGGTAGGTCGAGGAAAGCGAGCCGTCTCTCAGAAATAAAAGCACCAAACTGTAAATGTGTGTTGTGTTGTGTTTCTTTACACATTTTAAAACCATATAAAGCACATCATCGGGTTCTAAAGACAACTGGAGTACCCTCGGAGATTGATATGGTTCACCGTACACACCAGGGACTTCCTAGATATTTTCGGGGCAAATCAACCCCAAGCCATGACCAGATTTATCTCCAGATTTCGAATTTACGACCGTAACGTCCGAAAACCCAAAGGAATTTCCCTCGCACTGATTGGGCAGTCAAGTGGGAGGTGTTGTGTTGTTTTTGGGGGCAAATATTCCACACCAGGGTGAAGCAGAGGAATCCGGTTAATATTACACGCATGACCTTTACGCATGTGTGCACAAGTTCAGCCTGTGCCATTGTTCACACACTCGCCTGTGGACTTTATGTACACACGGAGGATTAAATCTGACATTACCTAGACGGCATGTCAGAGCGCAAACATCCTCCCCGTCCATCAGGTTTCCAAACTGAGCTCTTAACTCTTTAGGGATTTCTGCTCAGTGACGTCATGAGCGCCGTCTCAAATCCCAAACTCTTACGTTATCTTACGTTCAAAACTATTTACTGATCTAGAATTCTGGTACTCACTGGTGCGTTTAGTGGAGACACATGGATGGGGAAACTTGTCTTTGTATCCCGGAATTCCTACACGTACACCCCTGGGGAACCTCTGACACACACCTTCCCATGTAAAGGGACAAACTGTGCAGAAAGAATGTAGTTGGGTACCTTCATTTCTCACAGTAACTCCTAAACTACAAGTCATTATGAACATGAGTCCTGGTGTAATATGATCGTTTTAATGTGTTTGGTTTGTAGATTTGCTGGAGGACGGCTTCGGGGATCATCCTTTCTATCAGTGTGTCGTGGCCGAAGTGCCGAGAGAGCAGCAGAGCGCTAGCGGTAGGACATGTAGGACTTCTGGTTCTCACAGCCACGTTGCTGAACTCGGATAAACGCACTGGCTAGAGCAGTCTTAGAGCATGGTTTGGAAATGTAAACGAGTCGGGTCTGTGTGCAGTCGTACGCGGGGTCTTCGACGTGAATAACAGCACACAGAGACGTCCAGCCAGGACCAACTCCATCAATAATATACTCATACTCATAATATTTACATCGTATTTATTCATATTTGCGTGGAATTGCTTCTTTGCTCCCGCACGCCAAAAACCCAGTGACACTAACTCGTCGCTCATCTTGATTAAACTCCGTTCTCTTGAACTGTTCTTCAAGTGTTCAGCATGGCATGTTTTCGTTTTTTTCCCCCCCGTGCAGCCTATCTCTCACACACCGTGGAAATACTGACACTCAGTAAACAATGTCCAGTGTTTTTACCTCATGTGCCAATAAAGCCAGATATAAAACCTCCACTCTGTAATTTATGTCTTCAGGCTACAGTCTCTTGCTTCGCCTTGTACACCGTGCGTTTGGTGTACATGCGTGGGCGGGGAGGTAACCGAAAGATCAGTTACAGTAGCGTAACATACACATAAACACGCAGGTAAGGATCAAATAATACACGTGAGTTCACCAACCTTACATAACACCAACATCTGCCCTGAAACTAACCGCAGAATGTCTTAAATGAATGATGAATTGGTGAGGGGGTGGAGGGGGTGGAGGTGTGGGAGGTGCAGAATCCTTAACCGTGGCCCAGTTGATTCCTAAATAGCTTCCAATCACGAACGGGCACGTGATTAAAAGTTTACAGCATGTGTAGATGCGGTTAAAGGTCACGTTGTGCGTTTTTGCTGATTGTGTGTTGAGTGTTACGGTTCCTCCCATCAGGCCACACGCTGGTCGGCTTCGCCATGTACTACTTCACCTACGACCCCTGGATCGGGAAGCTGCTCTACCTGGAAGACTTTTATGTCATGAAGGAGTTCAGAGGTACAAAGTTTACAGTCGCACCGCGTTACCTCGTCATAAACACTCTCCACTGGCCAAAGGACAAGTCTCTTCCCCCCGGTACACACTCTCAGACCGGGGGCGGTCACACCTTGTGTACCTTTCACCTGCAGAAAGGTGCATGTAGCCTATGTACACGTATGTCGTGTTTTACTCGGAAAACTAATTTGGTCCGGTTATTTACCTCACAGGTATATACACGTTTATAGACTATATACAGGGTTAAACATGCAGTTCTCTCACACCTATACTACTGTGTACTCTCAACAGAACAGCTATTCATTTAACACAGAGGTGTCGGACGGCCCGGCCCGGTCCAATAAAGGTTCTAATCCTTTTCACCGAAAGAATTTAGAATCCACGTTCTGAATAAAACTCAATCTTGGGGAAGTACCTGAGCTAATCGTAGTAGTACTCTGATAGTAGACGGTAATGGCAGCGGTAGTGCTGTGGTGAAGATGTTACACTACTGATCAGAAGGTCATAACTTCAAATCCCAGCACTGCCGCCGGGCCCGTGAGCGAGGTCCATGACCCTCACCTGCTCAGGTGAATAACCGGTCTGGATAAGAGCGTCTGCCAACACGCCATAAATGTAAATGTTCTGCGCTTCTCAGCCTCTGTTTCTTGTGAAGAAGTTTGGTTGTGCAGAGGAGTGTGTTTATCGTGAGGTGTGTGTGAGAGATCGCGTGTGTCTTGTGTTCTCTTGTGTATTGAGGAAGATCTCTATTTTTTTTTTCTTCTCCACAAGGTTTTGGAATCGGGTCAGAAATCCTGAAGCACCTCAGTCAGGTGAGCATCTGAACCGCAGCGCTGGTCCGGTTCCAGTGTTCTGTTAATGTTTTACTATTTTACAGCACATTATAACGCAGTAAACGTCTGTCTGAAGGTTAACGATAAGATAAACGTTGATCATACCTGCATCCGAGACAGAGCTTGGAGTTAATTATTGATCAGGTTAATCTCTAATCAGAGTTCATCTCCTTATCTCATACACATCTGCAGAGTGAGGGCTTTATCTGCTCTTCTTTATCTGCTCTTCTTTATCTGCTCCTCTTTGTGTCCTGTAATTACCCGTGGCGTCGTTCTGATGTTTGCCCAGAGCCCGTGGGTTTGTGTTGACGGTCCACGTTTTTGTGTTTGGTGTAAACAGACCTCTGTGTTGTGTAAAGGTTCTGAAATGAAACCCGCTGCAGTTTAATGTCCGTGTCCGCTCCACGCGGAACAATCCGATCTCTTAGCGAGTGCAGAAATCATAATGAATAAAGATAAAGTTGTGTTAATGTTTCTCATTATGAGTTTTTTATTATATAACAAATGTACAACCACCAAATTTGATTCTAGACGTATTTACCTGTTTCAAGCTTCTTTTTAGAATTTGATGCATGAATAAGCAAAATTACCTCCCGATAGAATATGGCCATTTTGAGAATATATATATATATATATAAATTCAAATAATAATCTTCTCTCTAAAATAAAATCCGATGAAGAAACCAGGTGGACTACTGGATTACTCACAGTTCAGTATTTTAATCCGTTATCATGTGATTCTTTTTCTTATTTTCATGAATATGCGATTTTTCTCACAGGAATCACATTTAAGTCACATGATGTTCACATGTTCAGGTCCCAACACCATCGATCATAAATTCACCTTTTTCTCACGTGATTGTTCCAGAACGGTCGATACGTCCGGTTTTATACCTCGTGCAGGTTTATGAACGCCGTCTCAAGCCCCGCTGTGCTGGTTTACGGCCTGCAGTGCGTGCGAGCTGTTGACGTGACGCGTGATTGTAAACTGCTTGTAAACGCTGACCTGCAGTGAGGACGGAGTCGCTCCACACCCTCGCCTCCTGAACGTATGCTTCTGGGTTTTGTTTCTCTCCCAGACGGCGGTGAAGTGTCGCTGCAGCAGTCTGCACTTCATCGTGGCCGAGTGGAACAAACCGTCCATCGAGTTCTACAAACGCCGCGGCGCCAATGATCTCTCGCTGGAGGAGGGCTGGAGGCTGTTCAAGATCGACAAGGAGAGTCTGATCAAAATGATGTCTGAGGAGTGAACAGGGAAAGGGGCCACATTTTATATTTATTAGACTCGCTGCAGATTCGTACAATGAGAGAGAGGAAATTAGACTTCAGTGTTTCCTGAAATGAATCTACAGAGTGAATGTTTTTTTTTTTTTAAATATAATTCACTGATGATGTCATGAACGATGTAATAAACTGAACAAATGAAATGACCATGCTGTGATGAGTATTGAGTAACACGCATGAGTTTGTAACTTTATACACAATAACGATGCTTTAATGCAGTAGAAGGATCGGATATCAAACGGAACCCCATCGTTATGAAGAGGTTCCAGCTGGGAGAACACTGGGGTGTTGAGATTTTTGATTCAGGTGGCTGAAAATCTTTGAAAGGTCAGATTTGTCTCTTTAGAGGAACAATGTGGAAGATGGAACCGTGCACCAGAGAAGTTTTCATTCCGACAAGGTTCTAAAATACACAAACAGTATCTCAGAAAAGTAAGTACACCCCTCACATGTGTGTAAATATGTGATGATATCTCTTCATGAGACAACACTGAAGAAATGACACTTTGCTACAATGTAAAGTAGTGAGTGTACAGCTTGTGTAACAGTGTACATTTACTGTCCCTCAAAATAACTCAACACACAGACATTAATGTCTAAACCGCCGGCAACAAAAGTGAGTACACCCCTAAGTGAAAATGTCCACATCGGGCCCAAAGTGTCAATATTCTGTGTGGGGACCATTATTTTCCAGCACTGCCTTAACCCTCTTGGACATGGAGTTCACCAGAGCTTCACAGGTCTCCACTGGAGTCCTCTTCCACTCCTCCATGATGACATCACGGAGCTGGTGGATGTGAGAGACCTTGTGCTCCTCCACCTTCTGTTTGAGGATGCCCCACAGATGCTCAATAGGGTTTAGTCTATCATCTTCACCCTCAGCTTCGTCGTCTTGGAGGTGTGTTTGGGGTCGTTATCATGCTGGAATACTGCACACTGATCACGCTCTGCTTCAGTATGTCACACTACATGATATCATTCACGGTTCCCTCAATGAACTGTATCTCCCCAGTGTCTGCAGCACTCATGCAGCCCCAGACCATGACACTCCCACCACCATGCTCGACTGTAGGCAAGACACACTAGTCTTTGTACTCCTCACCTGGTTGTAGCCACACACACTTGACACCATCTGAAGCACATAAGTTTATCTTGGTCTCATAATCCATGTCCTTATTCTGCTTGTCTTCAGCAAACTGTTTGCAGACTTTCTGGTGCATCATCTTTAGAAGAGTCTTCCTTCTGGGACGACAGCCCTGCAGACCAATTTGATGCAGTGTGTGGCGTATGGTCTGATCACTGACAGGCTGACCCCCCACCCCTTCAACCTCTGCAGCAATGCTGGCAGCACTCATACGTCTATTCATTGAGGGAACCATGAATGCCAACATGTACTGTAATATACTGAAGCAGAGCGTGATCAGCATGCAGTATTCCAGCATGATAACGACCCCAAACACACCTCCAAGACGACCACTGCCCTGCTAAAGAAGCTGAGGGTGAAGGTGATTTACTGGCCAAGCATGTCTCCAGACCTAAACCCTATTGAGCAGGGGTGTCCAATATGTCGATCGCGATCGACCGGTTGATCACAAAGGAAGTGCGGGTAGATCGCCATTCAAAAAAAATAAAAATAGATGTTAACGTTGACGTACAGGGCAGCCAGTCTGAGATCTCGCCTTTTCTCTCACGACGCGTGTGCGATCAAACACGATAGCGAGCAAAATCCCGGGGAGAGGACATTTTTCAGTCTTTTAAAGACTTCATTGACTAAACCCAGCTCCCAGTGTGCAAACTGATATCAGTCACCACGAACGCTGCATCTGCAGTGGTTGGCAGCGCAAACGGATTCATCGCCAAGTGCAGGGAAGACGATGCTTCCCCTGACTTCCTTAACTCCCACTGCATAATACAACAACAAGCCTGATACGCAAAAATGCTAAACATGAAAGAGATCATGGATGTGGCAACAAAGATCATCTGCTCTATACGTGTTAGATCACTTACAGACAGCTGTTCCGTGCGCATCCAGAGAAGGCGACCACTCTGAGC
>CM022775.1:418027-443027 GCA_012411365.1 Ameiurus melas | reverse complement strand
TTGGGTTCGAAGTGGCTTTCTTCTTCAGCTGTAGAAGGTAATTAGCAAACTCATGCAGCGCTCCGTGGCCTGCGCCGTTCTTGCAGGTGTATTTAGAAGCGATGACCGAGGCAGCAGGAGCTCCTGGAGGAACCCCACTAAAGCCAGCCTTGGACAAACACTCCACATCCTGCAGATCCGTACCTGAGGACAAAGAGTACAGGAACCAGGAGCACTTTTCAGTACTGTGACAGAAATCTTCTTCCAAAATAATCTCAGGAATGTTTCGAATTGGTTGGAGTCTCACCAAAGTAGGCCACGTCTGTCCACTGCAGGCCTCGCTCCTTCATCAGACTCTCCACTTCGGCCTGTTTGTTCTCGACTCGGTAGCGGAGAACACATCCTGCACGTTCAGCAAGCTTTTCAGACAGAGCCTCAGACACCGGGTCATTGCTGGAGGAGATCAGGATCACCTGGCATGCAGAACCAAAACTATGAGCATATAAACGAAATAAAGGACGAGGCTGCGACGCTACACGAGAGCAGGTGAGTCTCACCTCGATGTTCTCGCTCCGCAGCAGGTGAATGGCACTGAGATCTTGTGCGTTGGTGGACACCAGCTCCTCCCCGGAGACCGACATGTAAATCTGTCCATCGGTCAGACAGCCGGACACGGAGCAGAACAACAACCTAAACACTCTGGGTGTATCACGCCCGAAATACCCGAACCTGCCAAAGAGCAGTAGAGGATCATCTGTACAGTGTCTACAAGTGATCAAGTGTCACAAACCAAGAAGAACGTTCTGAAATGGAAAATGGAAACTATAAATAAACATTCTGTTATACATTCCAAAAAAAAAAAAGCGTGTACGCTCTAAAAATTCATTCAGTGTCTTTCTAAATATCACAATAATAAAAATCTATACTTAATAAAATCTCTTAATATCATGAAGTGATGCTGTGAGATGGAGTTAGAGCAAAATAAATGGCCAAAATTCCAACAGTTCATTTTCTCTCAAATTTACTAACATTATTGAAGTTTGTTTCACGAAAAGAAATCAGCATTTCACCAACAAATGATATTTTTAAGATCTCCCGAATATCGTTGCGACATTTCAGTGAAAATATTTGAGAGTGGAAAAATTATACTGATCAGTTATCACTCATTTCTCATAAATATCCTTCATCTTTAACCACTTTAACTGCAGAAATGGAGTAAGTGGACACGATGAGCAACCACAAGAGAGGGGAATCTGCAACATGTGGCAACAAGCCGGGAAACCCGCGGAGAGGACCACCTGTTCTTGTCTTTTCTCGCTGTGAGAGGAAAGTCTGCGGTCAATTTATGAAGCGTTTTTAACGACTTAAACACCACAGACTTAACGTTTAAGACTTTATAACTTTATTATTTTCGAAACTATAAGATCGGAATTCGAGTGGAAATGAGCTACACCGTTCTGAGTAAGCTTTAGAGCAGCAGTGTGTGATCTTATCCTTAAAGGGGCGGTGTGCGTGCAGGTGTTCGTTCCAATCAAGCAGGAGCCGCACCTGTTTCCTCCTGTTTATTCATTCGGTCGATCCTTTCAGTAGACCCAGGTGCGGCTTCTGGAATGAAAACCTGCTCCCACACCAACCCTTTCTGAGTAAGATTGCACGGCCCTGTTCTAGAGACTGGGGTGTGAGTGTGTGTGTGTGTGTGTGTGTGTGTGTGTGTGTGTGTGTGTGTGTGTGTGATCAGCCGTTTCCGTCTGGTACCAAGAACCCTGTTCCGGATCCAGTTCCCAGCGATCACACTGTTCCTCTCAGTCTTTTGTTTATTGTGAGCGGGACTTGTCTCTGCGTGTTTGTTTACGCATTACGCTGCTGAAACATATTTGTCTGATTCGATAACTGCGTGAACGTACAGGTGTAACAGGTGTTTCTAATAAAATGGGCGGTGAGTGTTGAGGAAAATATTTGACATTGTAGCAACTTTTATGTTACAGACCAAATATAGAAACTTTTTTTTGTGTATTTCTGGACGACATCGAGGACGTACAGATGTTGGCCTTCACCTGTCCACCTGGACGGACGTCTCCTCGAGTCCTACCTACTGTACACTACACCAGACGTCTCTCTGCCCCGTCTGGACGGCTGACTATCACAGAGTCCGTACTAACTGAATATTACAAGAGCAAAGAACTTGCCTTACTTCACAAATAAACGTCAACTGCAAAGGAAACGTATTTCTCCACGATATTCCTCTGTGCTTTATGGTCAAGCGTAACGTGTCTTTCTGAAGTGCTTCCTGTGTGAGGTGTAGTTTTACAATCCTGCCATCTACTGACACTAACGTCATCCACGTGTACGTCCTGACGCCCAGACAAATCACACTGTTCCTTACTTTTACATACGAATACATTCTGACTGTAAATCTGCTAAAGAGTTCTTCACAATCCGTTGACTTAAGATGAGACGAGATGAGGTTTACTGATCCTGGAGGAAAGTCCTGAAAGCAGCTCACCCTCTGGAGGAACATTAAGGACGAATTTCTGTGCTTTGATGATTTATAGTCGGTGAACGAATCGCGCAGTAAAGTTTCAGCGGTAGAAGGATTCCGTCCCTACCTGAGGACTCTTTCTGCTGCTACGGGCCAGTCGATGTCCACGTCGATATCCACACTGTGCTCAGGAAGCATCTCGTAGTAGGCGATTCTGTCAGCCTTCCGAGTCATACGGAGAAGGAGAACACGCTGTAACTCAGACTCAGACTGCACCAACCCTTCACCGGGAGAGTTTATTATCATTTGCACTAAACTTTCAACTTTCCAAATAGGATTTAATTCCAGATTAGATGAAGTGGTTTAAAGTTACGAGAATAAAAACAGATAACAGATGAATAGAGGACAGCACTGTGCTGAACTCGATTATAAACGTGGAGGTTTCAATCCGATCTGAGGTTTAGATTATAATTATAACTCTGAAAAATCATCATGAAACTGAGATAAGCAGATCTCGATGAACTCTTTAATGCTTTTTGGGTGCAGTCCGACCCTGTGACCCTGTGATGTAATCTATACAGAGTTTTATTCATGTATAAAGTAAGACTTCTCCTGGACACTAATGGCACGTGCACGTGTGTATAAATCAGTCACGTGGATATTGTACCTGCTGAAAGCCCTTCTCCAACAGTTCTCTCCTGGTGAAGTAAAAGGAACCGTTCTCACAGATCTCGCCTGGCCAGTCCTGACGGCGTGGTCTCTTGGAGGTGTCCAGGTTCAGAGGAACAGGGTTCTTACCCTCTAGAACAGGATTACAAACACACCAAAATACAGTACATGAACACGTCGCACTTATTTCGTATATTCCCTCCTGAATGAAACTCCTCCGTCGTCATACCTCCTCTCTTCACCTCCGTCCAGCGGAACTGATGTCGGCGCACCACGGCAAACACCGAGTCAAATCCGTCCTCCGTGATCATCTCTAACGCCGCTTTAATGTGGTATGGGTGCAGACATGGAGAAGTGGCCTGGATGTGACAAATAATGTCCACCTCTGCAACGCGGATGAAGGAAGAGTGTGTTCAGGAAACGTGCAACATCTGGAGTCCTACTCAAACTGGGTCATGAGAATATCACTGGTTATGTGTAGCGTTGTGTAGCGTTGTGTAGCGTTGTGTAGTGTTGTGTAGGGTTGTGTAGGGTTGTGTAGTGTTGTGTAGCGTTGTGTAGTGTTGTGTAGTGTTGTGTAGCATTGTGAATCGTTGTGTAGCGTTGTGTAGTGTTGTGTAGCGTTGTGTAGCGTTGTGTAGCGTTGTGTAGGGTTGTGTAGTGTTGTGTAGCATTGTGAATCGTTGTGTAGCGTTGTGTAGTGTTGTGTAGCGTTGTGTAGCGTTGTGTAGCGTTGTGTAGGGTTGTGTAGTGTTGTGTAGTGTTGTGTAGTGTTGTGTAGCATTGTGAATCGTTGTGTAGTGTTGTGTAGGGTTGTGTAGGGTTGTGTAGTGTTGTGTAGTGTTGTGTAGCGTTGTTGCAGGTGGTGGTCTCCTCCGGAGAGGAACCATTTTTCCCTAAAATGGTTTCTGAATGTTTTCCGCTTCGCTCTCACACGCTGTAACTTCACACTGAGGCAGAAACGGTTCGGACAGGATTTATCAGGGGTGTGTAAACTTTTATTATCCATTGTGCATGAGAACAGGAAGTTGCTGAGCTGGACTGTGGTCGTTGGTCTGTTTCAGGTTTTTGTCAGTATTGTGTACAGCGGCTTCAGTAATTATTGATAGACGTGTAATCATCAACCTCTCTCATATCTCGTATCTCATACACGGTCTACGTGTGATGGGGGTCACGTGTGTGTCACTTCCTCGTTGTCATGACCGGCTCGAAATCGTGTGCATTGTGTGTTTGTAGTTCAGTGTTGTGTCTCTGTCTTTATTGGACACAGACAGCTGATATGTGATGGTGTGAGTACGGTGTGAGTACCTGGCCTCAGTCTGAGGAACTCGCGGATGGTGTCGAGTGAACTGGACGAATCTTTGGACACCTCAGGACTCCGGCGAATCACCTGAGCGCCCCAGAGTTTAGCAATGCACTCAATCTCATCGTGGTCTGTGGACACCCAGACGCTGAGAACGAGAGAACACGTCACACGTCTCACACACGTCTTCACACTAAACGCTCCACACGCCAGTCTCACACACATCCTCGTTAATGCACCATTGGAGAGTGAGGAGTGTGAGTGTGTGTGTGTGTGTGTGTGTGAGTTGTGTGTGAGTGTGTGTGTGTGTGTGTGTGTGTGTGTGTGAGGTAGGTGTGTGTGTGTGTAGGTGTGTGTGAGTGTGTGTGTGTGTGAGTGTGAGTGTGTGTGTGTGTGTGTGTGTGTGTGTGAGTGTGTGTGGTGTGTGTGTGTGTGTGTGTGTGTGAGTGTGGTGTGTGTGTGTGTGTGTGAGGTGTGTGAGTGTGTGTGTGTGTGTGTGTGTGTGTGTGTGAGTGTGTGTGTGTGTGTGTGTGTGTGTGTGTGTGTGTGAGTGTGTGTGTGTGTGAGTGTGTGTGTGTGTGAGTGTGTGTGTGTGTGTGTGAGTGTGTGTGTGTGTGTGTGTGTGTGTGTGTGTGTGTGTTTCGTGAGGGAGTATGAACTTCTATACAGTTTGTTTAGTGGACTCATCATAAATTGCATAGCACGTAATTTGCAAATCGGAATTTTGCTCCTGTTCTCTTATAATAATTTACAATATCATAATATATCAAAAGATTCTCTGTTTCCGGTGGTTGTTCAGTCACGTGATTAACTAACACTTTGGGAGTCACTCTGCAATTTGTTTAATAAAGAAAATGAATATAAATGCTTATTTCTGATTAACGCTGACAGTTGTATTTATTTATTTATTTATTTATTTATTTATTTATTTATGTATTTATGTATTTATTTATGTATGTATGTATGTATTTTTGTATTTATTTATTTATTTATTTATGTATATATGTTTGTACTTATGTATGTATTTATTTATGTATGTATTTATTTAATTATTTATGTGTGTATTTATTTATTTAATTTTTATGTATGTGTGTATTTATTTATTTATTTATTTATTTATGTATTCATTTATTTATTTATTTATTTTGTATGTATGTATTTATTTATTTATTTTGTATTTATGTATGTATGTATTTATTTAGTTATTTATTTTGTATGTATGTATGTATTTATTTATTTAGTTATTTATTTATGTATGTATTTATTTATTTATTTTGTATTTATGTATGTATGTATTTATTTATTTATTTATTTTGTACGTATGTACTTATTTATTTATTTATTTATTTATTTTATTTATTTATTATTATTTTATTTTTATTGTATGTTTTTATTATCATTTTTATATTATTTATTATTTTTTTTTTTATTTATTTATTTTTATTTATTTTTTTTTTTTATTTATTTTTTATTATTATTTATTTTTTTTTATTTATTTGTTTGTATTTATTTTTTTTTTTATTTATTTATTTATTTATTTATTTATTATGTATTATTTATTTATTATTTTTATTTATATTTTTTTATTTATTTATTTATTTTTTTTATTTATTTATATTTTTTGTATTATTTTATTTTTACTTTATATTTTATTATTTGTATTTATATTTATTTATTTGTTTTTATTTATTTAATTAATATTAGTATGTTTATTTATTTTTCAATTCCCACTCCCTCCTCCCTCTCCCCTCCCCCTCTCACCCTTCCCTCCTCCCCTGTAACTTTCCCTTTTCCCTAATCCCCCCCTATCCCATCACCCCTATCTTACTTCCTTTCACCTTTTCTTTTCCCCTCCATTCTCCTCCCTCTCCTCTTACCATACATCTATACCCACCACATACACACACCTTTAACATCATCCACTATTATTCCATCTATCTCCTCATACACCTATTATCACTATCACTACACACACACCACACCCACTTACACACACCATAAAACATAAATTAGTATACAACAAACACTTTTACACCATCAACATACCACCATCACTTCACTATCATTATTTCACTTACCCATCCATCTCATCACTCCACCACACTCACTCATATCCCAATATATACCATTCACATACAACACACCACTCCACTATTCACCCACCATCAATGGTATATCACACGCACTACCACCATCATTACACAACTCAGCACCAAACCCACTCCATCTATCTAATCATTACATCACCCATCTAATTATTCATCTCATAGTTTAACCATTCTCTCATCATACACATCTACTCATCATTCCAAAATAACACACCATCATCCACTAATCTACCCACTCATCTCTCAACACAACCATCTCACCCATCTAACATTACCTATCATCACCACTCATACATCATTATCACAGCACCATCTATCTATATATACACGCACCATTAATAATCATCCACCACACCATCTATCCATCTCAACCGCAACACATCTATCCATCTAAATATCTACGCAATAGGTATTTATTTATTTATTTATTTTGTATTTATTTATTTATTTATTTATTTATTTATTTATTTTGTATGTATGTATGTATTTATTTATTTATTTATTTTGTATGTATGTATGTATTTATTTATTTATTTATTTATTTAGTTATTTATGTATGTATGTATTTATTTATTTATTTTGTATGTATGTATTTATTTATTTAGTTATTTATGTATGTATTTATTTATTTAGTTATTTATGTATGTATTTATTTATTTATTTTGTATGTATGTATTTATTTATTTATTTATTTTGTATGTATGTATGTATGTATTTATTTATTTTGTATGTATGTATAAATAAATTTAGTTATTTATTCATGTATGTATTTATTTATTTATGTTTTTATCTGTTGGCTACACATCCAAACACATTTCCCGACTCCAGTCCACATTTCATACATATACACACTGAAGAACGTGTGTGTGGTCTGTATTTATTTATTTAATTTGTATTTATGTATGTATTTAGTTATTTATGTATGTATGTAAATGGTAAATGTGCACTTATACAGCGCTTTTATCCAAAGCGCTTCACCCATTCACACACACACACACACACACACACCAGTGGTATCAGAGCTGAAATACAAGGCACTAACTTGCCATCAGGAGAAACTTGGGGTTCAGTGTCTTGCCCAAGGACACTTCGGTATGTGGAGTCACCCGGGAATCGAACCTCCAACCCTACGATTAGTGGACAACCCGCTCTACCACCTGATACACAGCCACCCCTGCATGTATGTATGTATGTATGTATGTATTTATTTATTTATTTATTTATTTATTTATTTATTTATTTATCTATCTATCTGTTGGCTACACATCCAAACACATTTCCCGACTCCAGTCCACAGACAGAAGACATTTCATACATATACACACTGAAGAACGTGTGTGTGGTCTTATTGAGTTTGGGGTGTTGTTATCAAATGCAATTGCGGATCATTTTAAACTGAGTGTCGGATCTAACGCTCCCCTCAGGTGCACCTGCTCCTCTCCACCTGCTCCCTCGGCACCTCTCACAGCGCAAATCTCTTATACCGCGCAGATATGGTGTCTGATGAGATCAGATGATCTCTTGCTCAAGTTCGCACTGGCCTGAAAAACTCACACTCTACATCTTTCACCTCTTCCTGGAGGAATCGTGGAGGAGACATTTCTGCCGAGACGTGTTTCAGCTCTGTCCTACCTGTCGAGAAGCTCACAGTCCAGCGCTGCTCGGATCACCCAGCCGATGAGAGGAACTCCAGCCAGGACCTTGATGTTCTTCAGGGGGATCCCTTTGCTCCCTCCTCTGGCCAGGATTAACGCCGCTTTGTGCGGATTTCTCTTCTCTTTGGGAGAGATTTCTCTCTGGCTGGCTGCTGCCTCCATGTCGCTGTGCACCTGACAGTGAGGTTCCTCTAAACTCAAAACTGCAGCACCGTCCAAAGACACGCCCTGTAAAGACGTCTCGTGCCTTCACCTGTTTCATTCGGAACAAAAGTCTGTTCTGGAAGATTCTGGGAGAAGATTCTGCTCGGTGTGTCCTTTTCCCCGCCATCTGAAAAAACAGACATTTAAATCCGTGTTGTGTTCAAACGGAGCGGGGGAAAAAAACCCTCCACGTTTCATTCTTCGAGATGACAGACTTCTGTATAAAGTCGCGCGCGCGGTCGTTACCGATGTACACATTTCCGCGCGTGAGCGTTACCGAAAGGCTGCGTGCGTGAATTAATGAATTAATTCATTATTAAATGAAAATAAATGAATGCTTTTTAAAATGGGGAAAATAAAATACAGGCAATTCACGTGAGATTTTTTTTTTTAAAGCGTGAATTCTAACGTGTCTAAATCGTGTGATTATTCACTTGTTTAGTTTGTGAGTCTTTTCTGTGAGGATGGGGTCATATTGTATTATTTATTATTACTTATAATTATAGCCTAATTATGTATTATGCACTCATGGGGGGGGGGGGTTAGGAATTTTAATCGGAATGCTGTACATGTCAGATCACTGCGGTTCGATTGGACTCTTCTGAATCTGAATCTTAAAATAATAATAATAATAATAATAATAATAATAATAATAATAAATCTCACGTGAATTGCTTGTATTTTATTTTCCTTTATTTATTTATTTATTTATTTTTAATGCACGTGATTCATTAATTCACGCACGCAGCCTTTCGGTAACGCTCACGCGCGGAAATGTGTACATCGGTAACGACCGCGCGCGCGACTTTATACAGAAGTCTGTCATCTCGAAGAATTAAACGTTAATTAATTAATTTATTTTTCCTTCTCCCTTTTAATGTGTATTGTGTATTATGTGTATTTTTTACGACATTATGGTTGCACCTGCTCCCCCTAGTGGAATAAAATCATATTTCGACAAATTCACACAAAACTACTCAAATAATCAATGTTCACTTTTATTTCTCAGCTTGTTGGTTTGTTTGTTTGTTTGTTTGTTTGTTTGTTTGTGTCGACTCATACAACCCGAAGTGTGAAGTGTTTACATGAGATTAAAAAAATAATAATAATACATCACGGGTTTCATTTCTGTCTTTTTTTTAATAATCAGAATCGAGTTTTAAAAAAAGAATCGCAGCAGATCAATCAGAATGAAACTGTAGAGTGAACTCTCTCTCTCTCTCACACACACACACACACACACACATTTAAAAGAAAGTTCACTTTGCGACACTTGTAGGAACCCAGCTCCTGACTGCAGGTCCCAGGTCCCAGTGCGGGACACACAGCTGTGTAAACACTGAGCGCTGATGAAGGACATGATGCTGCGGATGTTAAGTGGAGACACACCCGAGAGGTATTTGTCTCTGCATCTGGTGAAAAAACCTTTTCAAACGTATTACAATGAATAAAAGAGGAGTATCGGGAAACAGCGCACTTTCGGTATATACCGGCATGAGTGACGTGTCCATAGTGACGGAAACATGTCACCGATCCGGTATGGAGGAGGAGGAGGAGGTGGTGGAGCTGGAGGGGGTGGAGGTGGAGGTGGAGGAGGAGGATCATTGTGAAGAGTATAAATTGGGCCCTGACCTTCATGCAATCCTCTTCAGATTCTGCTGCTCCTGAGAACCTCTTAAAGAAAGACGCTGAATTTATCTACAGACACAGGGCTAGAGCTGAACTGAAGATGCCTCTCGAGTTCGAACTTTGTCCAGGAAGAAAGATCGGGGGGTCAAACCCTTGTTTCATCATCGCAGAGATCGGTCAGAATCATCAAGGAGACATTGACATTGCCAAAAAAATGATTCGCATGGCTAAGGTACTGCAGGTCCATAACATTATTATTATTATTATTATTATTCTTATATTTAAATTATTATTAACCTTATCATTATTACTATATCAATATTATTATTAATATTTTATTATCATTATTATTATTATATTAAAATTATTATTAATATTATTATTATTACTATATTATTATTATTATTATTATATTATTAGTAGTAGTATTGTTATATTTGTTATATATTGTTATATTAATATTATTGTTAACATTATTATTATTACTATATTATTATTATTATTATTATTATATTAGACTTGTTGACTTTTATTATTAAACACACGCACAATAATTTGTGAAATTATCAGAAAAGACAAATGTAATTTCATCGATATATTCTAGGAGAAAAAAAATGTAAATAAATGTAATGTGCAAACACGCTTACAATAATAATAATAATAATAATAATAATAATAATAATAATAACAATAAGAAGAAGAGGAAGAGGAAGAAAAATTTAATCTGCCGTTTGACTAAATAACAATAATAACAATAATAACAATAATAATAACAACAACATTAATTATAATATTAACAATAATAAGAAGTTAATCTGCCATGTGACTAAATAAAAATAAATAACACGGTGCATTCAGTAAATAATAAACAGAATAAGGGAAGTTTAAACCCACAAACTGTAAGAAGCGGCTTTCTCAACAAATAAAAAGACTAAACTGTGTCTGGAAAAACATCATTTCACTTCAGCACAGCGCATTTATCAGAACTAACAGAACCAAAGTCACGCCTTACTTCTGTCCAGTACACTTCCACATCAGACGCTTTTCCTCAGAACATCAGACCTCGCCGTCAGACTCTCCTCTCCAGCCGCAGGAGAAGAACAACACAAGCCCATTTCACCCGAGCTGTGCTCATTGTTATATACCCCCCCCTTCCCCATCACTGCGCATGTCACTCACACACTGAGTGTCGGATCAATTACATTAGATCAGATAATGACCTCTCACCATCCCCCTCCTCTTTCTCCTCCTCTTTCTCCTCCTCTTCCTGCAGAGCTCTGGTGCAGACTGCGTGAAATTCCAGAAAAGTGAGCTCGAGCACAGATTCGCCAAGCGCGCGCTCGAGCGTTCCTACTCCTCTCCTCACGCGTGGGGAGCCACATACGGGGACCACAAGCGCCACCTGGAGTTCAGCCATGCGCAGTACAAAGAGCTGCAGAGCTTCGCTCAAGAAGTGGGCATTTTCTTCACCGCCTCCGGGATGGATGAGGTGAGGCGGGGGATGGGGGAATGTGTGTGTGTGTGTGGGGGGGGTTGTTTTGGGATTATTTCAAGGTCACATATGTAAATAAAGTCAAGAGAAAAGCAATACGATCTAAAATACATTTATTTAGAGATTATTTTAGAGCTTTAACACGTTCAATGATTGGATTTTTTTTAAATAAAATGAATAAATAAATAAACAAATAAAAGATCTCTGTCCCTGGTGTGGGTCACATTACATCACAAAAGCTAGACCATTTTCTGGTGTTCTGCAAAGAGGACACCTTTTTGTGTCTTAACAGAGTTCAGACTTTAACACACTGAAAAACACACACTATTAGCATCGCATCAATAAGTATTGATATATAATATATTTATATATTTATATTTATATGTGATATAAATTCCTACATTCTTCTGAACGTTCATGGAATAAAATGAAATATCAGGTCGATAACGGTCGAGAGGCAGGAATTTGGACAATAGTTGCTGCGAGCGTTTTATAATCGACCAATCGTGTGCGAGGGGGCGGGACTTACAGAGAGGGTCAAAGCGATGCACACATGCGCACACATCATGCAGTATCACACCATAAACACATCATAATGAAACTAAAGCCGAATCCCGGACATTTTCTCACGTTTAGAGCTCGAGCTGAGAGCATCGAGTGTCCCAGGATCAGCCCTGAATACTGTGGTGTCAGTCTAATGATAAGATGATTAAGATCTTTTACCTTTAATGCTCATGGTCTAAGTGGTTTTCCCTGATCGTTTCTCACAGATGGCTGTAGATTTTCTGCACGAAATCAACGTCCCCTTCTTCAAAGTCGCCTCCGCCGACACCAACAACATTCCCTACCTGGAGAAGACTGCCAAGAAAGGTGTCTCCTCTTTTTAATTAACGTGAGAGATAGAAATGTGTACAGATTTTGTAGATTTTGTACATCTATAGTAACGTTGTAAGGGATTGAGACGCTCTCACTCGTGTCCTCAGGTCGTCCCATGGTGATCTCCAGTGGTATGCAGTCGATGGAGATCATGCGCAATGTTTATCAGACGGTGAAGAAGCACAACTCATCGTTCACCTTCCTGCAGTGCACCAGCGCGTATCCTCTCCCCCTGGAGCACGTCAACCTGCGCATCATCACCGTGAGGCTCTCTCACTCAAAATGATCACCTGTAAATTGACATCTATACTGTGAATGGGTTCCTCAAGGGTTCTTTGGTTTCAGAAAAAGGTCATTAATAAAGGTACAACCTTTAACCATCCAAAGAACCCTGGAAGAACCCTTCAGCAGAGGGTTTCTCAGAGGTTTGTTTTAGGAAAGAACGAACAGAAACCTCACATGTCTCTTTATATCCTGTGACGGGCGTAGTTAGTAATACACACCTCTGTAAGATATCTTCATGTCTTCATTTCTTTCCGAGCGATTCCACACATTTCAATGGTAGTGTATGAAAAATTGTCTCTGATCTGATGTTAATTCTCATCTCTCCCTGCAGGAATTCCAGAAGGAATTCCCAGATATCCCAATTGGTTACTCTGGACACGAGGCAGGCATCAGCGTGTCCGTGGCTGCTGTAGCTCTGGGGGCAAAGGTCTTGGAACGGCACGTAACCTTGGACAAAAGCTGGAAGGGCAGCGACCATGCGGCGTCACTGGAGCCGGCCGAGCTGGCGGCGCTGGTACGAGAGATTCGGATGGTGGAGGTGGCTCTGGGATCTCCAGTGAAACAGATGCTTCCCTGCGAATCTTCCTGCCACAGCAAGGTCAGAAACTTTGATAGAAAAAGTACCACAGGGTACAGTGTACACTCTCATACCATCTCTGTCTTTCTCCACAAAGCTTTCGCATGAATCACTTACACGACTGTCCTGAACCGCTTAGAAATCACCAGATATCTCAGACACCAAGAGAACTCCAAGCCAAGTTCTCTCCACTTTTTACAGTCCCATAATCACACAGTTAGTTCATCTGCCTTCACAGTATTATACAAGTCCAGCGAGTTCTACCATTCTGTCTGGTTTCTACAAACTTTGGATACCACATGGGTGCAGAATGAAAATATATTCAAATGTTTATAAATGGAAACTCATTGTTTTCTGGTTTCAGCTGGGAAAGTCGGTGGTGGCGAAGAAGGCGGTGAAGAAAGGCACAGAATTAACCCTGGACATGCTGGGGGTGAAGGTGGCAGAACCGCAAGGCATCCCGCCGGAAAAGATCTTCAAACTGGTGGGAAAGAAAATCACCAAGGACGTGGAGGAAGACGACACCATCACAAACGACATGATCAAACACTGATTCCTCCATTTACATTTATACATCTGTGTTTTATTTCAGATATTTTTACTGTGGACAGCTGTGGGGTTTGGGAAAATGTTTTATTTTGAAGTATCTGGAAAATATTTCAGGGTGTGTAAGGGAATGTGTGTGTGAGGGTGTGAAGATCAAGTTGTGTTTTTTTTACTTGGTCGACAAATACAGTTTCTGACTCTGATTGTTCCTCTTCCTCAGTTACCAGTTACCAGTTACATTTACCAGTAACAGTTACCAGTTACCGGTTACCAGTGGAACGTTTACAGAGTTTTTATTGTTTCAGTGATTGCTGAGTAGATTTTAATATATTGAAAGATTTGTATGTAATGTGGGTATATATATTTATGCACTTTTAATTATCAAATCAAATAAACAATATTCACTTTAAAATGCTTGTCTTTTCTGTATGTACAGTGCTGTGCATAAGTATTCACCCCTTGAACTTTTCCATGTTTTGTAGTGTTACAGTCTGAAACCTTGATGTTCTGATGAACTTCATTCCAATTGAACGTCTGAAATCTACACAAAATATCCAACAATACTGAACTCAGCTAAATATATAAATATATATATATATGAGTATATAAGTATATAAGTATTCCTCCCCATTACTGGGAAACCCCTAAATTAGTTCTGGTTCAGTCATCTGTGTGTAAGAAGTCATCCAGCTGTACCTGGATGAACCTCAGAGTTTGTTAAACAAACTTGAAGAGCAGGGAGCTATCAAACCAAGTCCTGGCAAATATTTTTTATTAAAAATATCCTAAACTTTTAACATCTCACAGAACATTCCTCCATCCATTTTCCATACAGGCCGGGGACATCCTGAACAGTGTGCCAACCTGTGTGTGTGTGTGTGTGTGTGTGTGTGTGTGTCCTGACGTCTGAAAGACAGATCTAATGTAATGTGGTGTGTGTTCTGTCAGTGAGTCTAATCATTAGGAGCATGTTTGCGTGTTCTCTTACGCAGAAGCCCTCCGGTCATGTACACAGTAATACTGTATAAGATCTGAAACAAATCCTTACACATATAACACATCATTATAATTATAATACATTATAACTAGTATAATACATATAACACATCATTATAATTATAATACATTATAACTAGTATAATACATATAATACATTACAATACATATAACACATCATTATAATTATAATACATTATAACTAGTATAATACATATAATACATTACAATACATATAACACATCATTATAATTATAATACATTATAACTAGTATAATACATATAATACATTATAATACATATAACACATCATTATAATTATAAGACCTTATGTGATGTGCTGCTGGTCAGACTGGAAATGTTTAATAGCAAAATCCAAACACAATCTATAATATATTCTCATACATATTTTTCTTAATTTTGACTCTAATAATGTGTTCTAGAATGATGGAGGGAAGGAGATCAGACTCACCAGAACCCAGCTGTGTATCCATGAAGAGTGACCAATCAGTGGAACGTCTAATATATTTCACAGACAGAGTCAGATCTCCTGATCCGAGGTCAGTACAGTGAGGTGTTTTACAGAAGTGTTCCTGATCAAACTCATGCGTCTCATTCTGAAGCCCTTCCTGATCTTCATCAGGTGTTGAAGCAGTAAAACACTAAACTGTGCAGTGCTGCAGCTCTCGGCCTGGCAGTGAGGAACACTGCTTTTAATGAAATGAACGAGAAGATAAATATTTACTTTTGTTTCTAAACATGTTTGCGTTAGTTAGAAGTGTTTGGTGTTAAGAGGACCGTGATAAAGATCTGTCTTTACATTGATAAATGTGTCTTGTGCAGATATGAACACATACAGTCCATATTACATGTTGTGTTTTTTACAAACAGATCACAAGAGGAGAAATTAAACGTCTTTAGTCTTTAGAAACAGTTGGAGCTTGTATTCGAGGTGAGTATTTCTGAGTGTGATCTGTGTCTGAATCGGTTTCAGTAGATTCTACATTGAGAACACGGTGCATCCGGAGAGTATTCACAGCGCTTCACTTCTCCCACATGTTGTTATGTTACAGGCTTATTCCAAAATGGATTCAATTCATTATTTTCCTCAAAATTCTACAAACAACACCCCATAATGACAACATGAAAGACGTTTGTTTGAAATCTTTGCAAATGTATTTAAAAAATAATAAATAATAATAATAAAAAAAAGCACCAAACAAGCCTGTCTGGCACCAAATCCCTCAAAAACGCTATAAAAATATCAAAATAATTTTACAGGTGAGCCCAGGTGAAGTCATCCCAGATGAATTGGAGAAATACAATCCAAAGTGTAGCCCTAATGCAAATAAATAGAGTACACTGCCACCTTCTGGTGTTACTCCATATTTACTTAAACATTAAACATTCCTGAACAAACACAGTTTTAATCAACTGCTGATAAACAACGGCTTAACAAGCCACATAACAAACAAACAAACAAACAAACAAACAAACAAACAACCCTACCTCAGAAAGCGGCGCTGCAGGTAGTAGTAATGCACGCGCTCACCGTTCTGAAGTAAGACAGCGCCATCTTGTGTAATTTCGTGAAAATAACCGGTTAAACTTCACTAAGAAATTGTGTTTGTGGACAAGAAGTTCAGCTAAACGTTATGATTTCAAACTGTACAGAAAGCGCCAGAATAGATTAGACGTCCATTTCAAATCTGATCTGATCTTAACTGAAACACGGACTGTGCTAAAGTGATCTAATCTGTTCAGCAGCACTGTAGCTAGAAAGCTAACATGTTAGCAGGAAATGGGTGTAAAATGAACCCAACACGGTAGCTATTCTGTACATCTCGGCTTAATTCACTGGTAATTGCCATGGTAACCGCAGTACGCAGCCTTTTACCTTCTAACTCGCTATCTGACTCTTAACGTTATCTTCTACTAACCGTCTTTCTCCCTTTCTCTCCCTTTTAAATATTTAATTTGATTAAACACAACTTGTAACTGTTCATAAAGATGAACAAATATGGACCAAACTGCAACGTAGAGCTCCAGCAGTGAACTGCAGCAGTAGTGACGGCGCCCCCAGCAGGACAGGGCAGCGGGACAGCTTCCTCGGAGAGAGGGGGATCTCCCCCAACAAAAAGTGTTTATGTTCATGAGAGTGTTGTGAAAGCTGTTTCTCCCTGAACTAATCACACACATGTACACCTTGGTGTCTGTCTGTGTGAGACAGAGACGGGTGATTTCTGGGGGGTTTTACTGAACAGAAGGAGTCGTGCGTCTCAGTGTTTAAATCATGGTTAAGACGTTGTCGTTCAAACACTCTGTTACAATGTCTGCTCCGAGAATTCCAAATTGTCCGTAGCGTGTGAGTGGCGTGCCTCGTGTCCTGATTCCCCTGGGATAGGATCATCGACCCGGTGTAGGATCAGCGGGACAGAAATGTTCTGGGTGGGTGGATCTGAAGTGATGATGTCACACTCATGTCAGGGGATGATGTGACTGCTTTTTGTTTCTAACCTGGAGACGTTTGTGGTGTAGGTGGTGTGCCTTCAATTCACTTTTAGGATAAATCTCAATAAAGAAACATCAGTGGTCATTTAATGTCCAGTTACATCACGCTGAAAGGTTTCCATGGAACAGATACACACTAAAGGGAAAGGTACTGACTGGCCCTTCATGGTACCACGACAGGACCACAACCTGTTCTCACTCACGTATCTGTTCAAATACTGAAGCATGGGCAGAAGCCTTTTAGTAGTGAATATACTGTACCTACTGAAATAGGCCTAGAACAGATATATTATAATCATTCTGAATTATCATGACTGTAGAGTAACGTGATGTTTTTCAGAAACATGAACACGTTTCATCATAAAATCATGAATTTGTATCTTTATGATTTTAGAGTTGCACATCTTAAACTGTGAGCTATCGGCTTTCTTCAGTGTGTGAAATGTCTGGAGTGATTTGATAACTGTGATGTTGCTGAAAAATCATGTTCCTGAGGTTCTGATGGTCTGTTAATGAAGGTCCAAATTTGATAGAAACACACACACACACAAAAAAAGAATTACAGATCATTATGCAGTGTGTGTGTGTGTGTGTGTGTGTGTGTGTGTGTGTGTGTGTGTGTGTGTGTGTGTGTTGATTCTTTTTATAACAACTGTGTGTTTAGATAAAGACGACTCATAACTCACTGTGGGGTACTTTAATATGTCGTGTAAGGTCTACTCTAATAACCTCTAACGTTCAGAACTAATTCAGCATTACAGCTATTTGAAAAACATATTTTCATGTCTTTGTGAAACAGTCTGGACAACATTGAGAGGAGTAGCAGTAATGGTATTTAGATGTAAGCATTTTTGGCATGTTATTGTAACATTTCACCAGTAGGTGGCACTATTGTGAAATTTGTTGTATAGCCTCAGGCACGGTCCTGATTTGGCTACCAAGATTTGTGTCAGCGTGCAAGGTCGTTGCTCAGATAAGTCACAGTTCCTCAGTTCCTGTTTGGAAGCTTTGCTGGTGATCGACATTCCAACAGTTTGGAATATCAGCAATCTTTTGATAACATTTGCCCAGATTGGTCTGAAGATGCTGTGTGCCAACTGTGGTGTTGATTGGAAATAATTTACAGGAGGAGTAGCGAAAAAACTGTGTTTGGCAAAAAGATGGTGAACAGGAAGTACACCTGCATTTCAGATGATGGTGTGCAGTAACTTCAGCATACTCCAGGGAATTGTTCGGGGGAAAGAACTCTGAATTTAGCTCAAATCCTTCAATTGATATAAGAAAAAAAAATGAAGTTATGGTTCCTGACTACAAAGAGTCACAGAACGTCTTATTCAGGGTGTGGTCCTGAAAATACTTATCAAGTTTCATGATGATGCGTAGATGCATCACTGAGATACACCTTCACATCCTGTTTTTTTTGCATTTGTCAGTGCGTTAGGGAAGAACGGATTCTATATCCAAATTACTTCTCAAGATGACGTGAGCCAAATTTGATGAAGACTGGACAAATTTTGTAGGAGGAGTAGCAAAATAAGGTTTTTTGCCCAATCTTGAGTCTACTCAGGGAATCCAGAGATGCCTTATCTTCTGGTCTTGGTGATTTATTACACTGACATTCCTGTGATTGTTCTGTCTACGCCTCCATATCGTGACAACGTGTTGAGATCAAGTTGACATGAACTATACGTTCAGATGCCTTTTATCTCTCTCTATAGGTTACCTAGCCTCTGTACCATGTCTGTTTATTCAGTTTTTTTGACTATGTTTACGTTTGAGACCACGTCTCTTTGCCCTGTCCTGTCTGTCCTGTTTGTCCTGTCTGTAATGTTTGTAGTGTTTGTAATGTTTGTAGTGTTTGTAATGTTTGTAGTGTTTGGCTGATGTCCTGATCTCTTCCTGTTCATGATGATCGTCTTCGGTCTTATCCTTTGGGCTTGGTGTAGTCTTATTAAACTGCATTACCTGTAGCTGCTCCGGTCTGCTCCTCCATATCGTGACAGTGTTAAAGTGCACTTCTACACCCGGTGGGCGCTACCACGACAGCTGGTTTCAGGAAGTCACAGCTGCATGTGTGAATTTAGAGAAATCGGATGTGTTCTGTGTTGTAAACAGGCTTCCATATTTCTCTCAACATCACAAAAAGAAGACTAATGTCCAGGGGCTGATGATCAATTCCCCCTTAGACTGGTTCACTAAGCAGACTTCTTTTACTCAGAGGTTATAACGTTATTTATCTATTCACTGACGATAGGTGACATAATGACCCCGGGCAAACCTTACAGCTGACGCAGAAGGAGACATACGCACTGTTTACACACATTACAGGAATACGAGGAGAATACGAGAATACAACGAGACACCCTAACAACAAGAACATCAAACAAGAACAGGGTGTCTATGCAGCTTTCGTACTTGGCCCCGTAATCACTGTTTGAATTGAGGGGGGTTGTGGGGTCCCGGATCCCCTGTAAGCGTTAAGGGACTCCTATAAGGCCCATACAAAAATTTTATTTAAGGGGTCCGCTGATGTTTCATTGAAACTAGAACACTAGAAACATAAACATCATCCGTTATTCGTCCCAGTTTCATAAATAATCCCATCTTTGATCATCTGAAAACTCTGAACACAATCAGCTGCACCAGATAACTGACATTAATAAGCGTTTATCTCTGAACAATCACAAGGTTTTAATTTTAATATGAAAGTAGTCTTTCTTTATTTAACGCTATGGCAGCTCACTATCATACAGCTGTAACTGTAATATAGTGTCCACAATTATAAGAAAAATAAACAATTACATTTAAAACTATTTAATCAGCTGATCGCAGCATGATTTCTTTTTTAAATGAAACTGAAAATATAACAACATCAAACCCTGACTGGTGAACTGTGATGGGGGACACTACTCGAGTCCTACCTACTGTACACTACCCCAGACGTCTCTCTGCCCCGTCTGGACGTCTGACTATCACAGAGTTCTCTTCAGAAGGAAATATATAGAAACATAAACGGGGAAAAAAAACTAACTGAATATTACAAGAGCAAAGAACTTGCCTTACTTCACAAATAAACGTCAACTGCAAAGGAAACGTATTTCTACACGATATTCCTCTGTGCTTTATGGTCAAGCGTAACGTGTCTTTCTGAAGTGCTTCCTGTGTGAGGTGTAGTTTTACAATCCTGCCATCTACTGACACTAACGTCATCCACGTGTACGTCCTGACGCCCAGACAAATCACACTGTTCCTTACTTTTACATACGAATACATTCTGACTGTAAATCTGCTAAGAATTCTTGGCAAGGTCAGAAACTTTGAAAGAAAAAGTACCAGAGTGTACGGCGTACAAAATTTACACTCCGAAATCCCATCTCAGTCTTTCTCCACAAAGCTTTCGCATGAAACACTTACACGACTGTCCTGAACCGCTCAGAAATCACCAGATATCTCAGACACCAAGAGAACTCCAAGCCAAGTTCTCTCCACTTTTTACAGTCCCATAATCACACAGTTAGTTCATCTGCCTTCACAGTATTATACAAGTCCAGCGAGTTCTACCATTCTGTCTGGTTTCTACAAACTTTGCATCCCACATGGGTGCAGAATGAAAATATATTCAAATGTTTATATTATATAAAATATATTCAAATGGAAACTCATCGTTTTCTGGTTTCAGCTGGGAAAGTCGGTGGTGGCGAAGAAGGCGGTGAAGAAAGGCACAGAACCGCAAGGCATCCCGCCGGAAAAGATCTTCAAACTGGTGGGAAAGAAAATCACCAAGGACGTGGAGGAAGACGACACCATCACAAACGACATGATCAAACACTGATTCCTCCATTTACATTTATACATCTGTGTTTTATTTCAGATATTTTTACTGTGGACAGCTGTGGGGTTTGGGAGTGGGAGATGTGTGTGGGGGTTTCTCCATCCCCCACTCACGTCCATACTCTTCGACTTCAAATTACCTTATGAAAGGATCACAGGGGAGACCAAACGCAGATTTTTATCCCTTGTAGAGTTGTGTGTTTCCTGTGGCCCCGATGGTGTGTGTAATTGTTAACAAGGAAACGGGTGGTGGAAAAAAACACCGGGAAGGGAAAAGAGGAAAAAAGTTGGGAGGGCTTTCACCATAGGGAAAATGTTTTGTTTTGGAAAAAGGAGTTTATCAAAGGGAAAAAGAGGAAAAACGAGAACCAGGGTTCTGGGTGGGATTGTTATCATCGTATTTATTTTGGTTTGTTTATTTACAGGCAGATATTGTAAACAAACAGATCTACAAACGTGTTGAATAATAGCCCATGTGTTTAAAAAAGCAAACAAACCTAGAAAACACATGAAGGAACAGACCGTGTTTAGTGTTTTTCTAGGTTAAGAGATTTAGATGATAACACACACACACACACACACACACACACACACACACACACACACACACACACCGGGCTCCTGAACTGGAAGGAACCGGCTGAGAGGATGACTCGTGGGCTCGGTCTCAAACCACTGCTTCCTCCATACCTAGGGGCCCTGAATAGGACACGAACACAACAGGTTCTGCTGACGTTCGAGTGCACTGAGTGTCTCACACTTCCACATGTGGGACTGAGCCACTGAGTCACAGGAAAACGGAGGAAGTCTCTCTCTCTCTCTCTCTCTCGGTGACGTCACGCCGGGGTATTAATACAGGTCTGGAGGATAAAGAACCCCAGAACGCCTTCACAGCCCCTGCAGTTTCCATGTAATCCCTTAAAGACAGGGACTAACTCTGTGCTGAGGGTCTCCCCTTAGAACCGAATGAAGAAACGAATCTTGCTTTACTTCGCATATAGAGGATTAGTGAGAAAAGGGAAAAAGAGCAAAAGGAGAAAATGGCCGGTTTTATATTACGGAACGCTGAACCCAAGGACGTCTCAGATATTCTCCGTCTCATAAAGGTAAATCTCACTCCAATAACGAATGTCTACCTATTTCTTCTTCCTTTATTATTATTATTATTATTATTATTATTATTATTATTATTATTATTATTATAGCAGCTCACATGTCCCCGTTGTGTATTTGGTTCCTTATTTGTCTTGTGAAATGGGATGTTTATTCTGGTGATCGTTTCAGGAACTTGCGAAGTTTGAGAAAATGGAAGAACAAGTCGTTCTGACCGAGAAGGGTACGCTCCATTTCCTGTAAACACCCACATGTCCCGCCTCCTGCTCTGATTGGCTGCTAGCGCACCCTGACGAGCGTTCTGATTGGGCAATATGAATCTGCGCCACGTTTTCCGCTGTACAGGTTTCATTGATGCAGGATATGATGATGTTCGAAAGGCTAGTGTGTGTGTGTGTGTGTGTGTGTGTGTGTGTGTGTGTGTGTGTGTGTGTGTGTGTGTGAGTGACACGTAACAACCTATTATCAAATGTATATATTGTTAGTGATCGAGTGTGTACATTTAAGATTCTGATCATCGAAACTCTAAAGCATCTAGCTCTGGTTCTGTAGTCTGAGACACACACACACACACACACACACACACACACACACACACACACACTGTAATGTAATAAGAGGTAAATACAGGACAGTTAGATGAAACACAGTAGAAGTGTGTAGGTTTAGCGTTAGTGTGTGAGGTCTGTTTTGGGGAAACGCGGTGCACCCTGTGCGGCGCATCACACCTGTCCGTTCTCCGGACCGAAGCCGAGGTCTAAACCGCAGCTGGGATTCGTCACGACATGTTCTCCTGTTTGTGTTCTAGAGCTGCTGGAGGACGGTTTCGGAGATCATCCGTTCTACCACTGCATCATCGCTGAAGTGCCCAAGGACAAGCAAAGTGCACAGGGCAAGTTACTGTACCGTCACACCACCACCACCACCACCACCACAGACTAAACGCAGCTCGCTCTCGGGTGATCCTCTTCACCCAGAACCGCTGACACAACACTCGTTCAAGGGAGATTTTACAAAAGAATCTCTCACACAGCCTGGTGCTTTCTTACGTCTTGTATAAAAGTGCAGCGTGTAGGTTATGAAACAATTGCGAGTGAAATAAATGTTGGAAATAGTTTACAGGGGAGTCGCCTACGGAGTCATTAATACTGGCCTCTAAACGCTAAGTAGTGCACGGTGTGTCCGAGGCAGGGGGTTTGGGGATGTTCTCCGTGGAGGTTCAGTAGACGTGACGTCTACCTGAATGAGCTTCTGTGTGTAGAGGGTAAGAGAGCGAGTCAGGATTCAGACGCTGCGTGCGCCGAGCGTGAGGATGACCTTTTCTCTCCACTTCTCTTGTGTTCAGGCCACACGGTGGTCGGCTTCGCCATGTACTACTTCACCTACGACCCCTGGATCGGGAAGCTGCTCTACCTGGAAGACTTTTACGTCATGGGGGAGTTCAGAGGTACAAAGCCGAGTTTATATTCCTGAGACGATCGCGTCCGGTGACGCGAAGCGCTCGCACCGGAGACTCCTTCCATAAATGTTACATAAATATCGCTTTACACTAAACGTACGCCGCCGTTTTCACACCTGGGTTCACCTCAGTTCTTACTACAGAAACACTGACCTGTTACAACTAGAGCATGTATATAATCAGCTTAAACGGATCTAAATCTAGAATCCATTCGCGGTCGGTGTTGGATAACCGTGTACAGCGTCTGTGTTTGATGCGCGCACACATTTGCGTACTGATTTACATCCTTGTCCGTTGTTGAATGTAAATTTTTTTTTTCTTGTGGTGTTTCAGGTTATGGCATTGGCTCTGAAATCCTGAAGCAGCTCAGTGAAGTGAGTTGAACACCTCAGGAACCTTCTGCGCTGGTTTATTAAACATTTAAAGCATACGAAAGTCCTATTTTATGCGAATGTGAAGCAGACAAGACCTGTGCTTTGCACCGGAGCGATTCTGAGTCCACAGCCGGTTTCATTCGTGTTTCTCTCCCAGATGGCGGTGAAGTGTCGCTGCAGCAGTCTGCAGTTCATCGTGGCCGAGTGGAACAAATCCTCCATCGAGTTCTACAAACGCCGCGGCGCCAGCGATCTCTCGCTGGAGGAGGGCTGGAGGCTGTTCGAGATCGACAAGGAGAGTCTGATCAAAATGATCAAGTAGACGAGATGAGAAATAAACACAAAGCCTCATGTTTAACTCCGAATTGTGTCGCGTTCCTCACTGTGATCATCCTGATCATTCTGCTTCAGGAAGAGACGCAGAACTGTTCTCGTTATAGTGGGGGTTTGTTCTTGTTTTGTTTTGAGAATAAATTGAATGGAATATTTACATACAGTCACAAGAAAAGGTTCTTCTGGTCTGTTCATGAAGCAGCGGATGGAGCTTTTAAACGTTTTTTGTAGGTGTAACGAATTCAATCGTATCAATAAATATTCATCACGTGGAAGGGTTGTGGTGGTGGAAAATGAATCATTCCCTTTCTGCATAAAGAATCATAGATTCGAATCAAATCGCGGATGGTTCTTTTGTGTCTTCACAGCAGAACTCACGCGGGCAGATTGCCGTGTAAAATCACGAACGTGCTCGAGTGTGTTCGAAAAAGATCACAACACTTTACAAAGGAAAACTGAAACTAGTTAACGCTTCCAAATGTACAATGATGATGATTCAGGAGCTTTTCTGTGTTTCATCTGCAGAGGAGAGAAACGGCAGTAAGAGTTCCTTCTCCTGAGAACCCTTTCTGGTCCAGAAC
>CM022775.1:394603-404603 GCA_012411365.1 Ameiurus melas | reverse complement strand
TTATTAAACTCCGAGCCTCCAGGAGACAAATCAGTCATCTAGTCGGTCTTCTCAAACACTGAGGGAAATGTGTGAAATACCCAGGTGTGTATCAGACCAGGTATCAGACCAGGTATCAGACCATGTATCAGACGCGAGTCAGGGTGAATGACGCTGTGGATGTTGCCCAGGTGTGACGAGGACAGGTGTGAGGTCTGTGCTCGCAGGATTCAGGTGTGTTGGAGATCTCACCAGAACAGGAAAGTGTTTAAGCTGCTCATGAACACCGTGCGCTCAGCTGTGAGGCTTCTTTACACTTTATGACACTTTATTACACTCACTGTTCACTGGCTGAAGGTCACTGAAGGTCACTACAGTCACAGCAAGGTGTGTGTGTGTGTGTGTGTGTGTGTGTGTGTGTCACTGGGTTTGCACAGGAAGAGTGTTTGTCCCCTGCGGTCCTTCGACAGCTCAGTCCTCGAGAAGCAAAGCTGCTCAGAGACCCGAGTCTTCAATGTAAAGTCCGAATCAGGTAAAACACACGCGCACACACACGCACACACACGCACACACACACACACACATACACACACACACACACACCATATTACACTGCTCTCAGCCAACCAGAAGCTGTATTGATTTCATGTTTGTTTTGTTGTTTAGATTTTCAGGTCCTCAGTTTCCTCCTGTAATTGTATTTAAGATTTTCCACACAGGAAGAGGAGGAAGTTACCTCTCCGGGAAAAAACTCTTCCAGCCGTCCAATCAGGTGAGAGATACACGTTAGCCGGTTAATGCTGACACTGAAAGGGAAACGTATCCGAGCTGCCGTACGACGTGTGTTTGAAATTTGAATGAGCCTCGTCATTCCTGATCCCAGGCCACGGCAGACACCTGTAGGATGATGGGAAACAGGAAGTTCATGGACCTGATGATGGAGGACGAGATGCACTGGCAGGGTCGTACCATCTCACATCCTGCAGACGTCACATGTATAAGAGACTACATGCAGGTGAGAGATGTTACGCTCATTATTCAGCTCACGGCCATTAAAATAAAAGCAGATGCAGTCGATTATTTTCACCTCTCAGTACTCGAGTCACCTGGACGAGTTACCAGCGCGTGTGGGCGGGAGAGAGAACGCGTGGAGGCATTTATCTCTGAAGGTGCTGAGCCGTGATGGAGGTACAGGCACCGCAGGGGACGGCCTCCTGAGGGAGGAGCTTTCAAGAGCCATGGTGATGAGACGACCTGATCGACCAATCAGGTATCAGGCTGTACGTTGTCTTCGGTGCTGTTGACCCGTATGTCCTCCCCAACATGGCTCCTACCTTTTCATATCTATAATGATAATGCTAGGATCCTTTGTCCTTTTCCTGCAGGTCCCCAGTTGCCCCTCCGTCCTCTGCAGTGTCCACTCCGGGACACCGGACTCCAAAACGTCGCTTGGCTCGATCTCGGGCGCTTGCTGACCGCATGAGACGCGTTTACACACTGCGAGAGGAAGAGAAGGTGAGAACTGAGCAGGATTTCCGTATCAGAGTCGCCATTTACATCACCATTGACATTACCATGACAACCACCATGATTACAGAACTTTATTTAAAAGAATAGGTCACAGGGAAACAGACACGAGGAACAGGAAACAAAACTAAACTATCAAAACAAACGGTGCGTAAACCAAACTGCAATGAATGAAATAAAATCAGAACACAAACATAACCTGACTTGACACAATGCTCCAACAACTGAAGGAAAAATAAATCAGAGAACTTAAGTATCAGGGAAACAACAGCAGTCCTGCAAAAACAGTCAGGATGCCCTCTAGTGGCCCAAGGCGGAAGTGCCCCTGGACACCATGACAAAATCAAACTACAATGCTATTTGTTTTGTTTTCGCTAGCTCACTTTACCATGTGTTCTTCTCTGTTACACGCTAAATGTGGTGCTCAGACATGTGATGTGGTTGATATCAAGCTGGAAGGTGCATTAACGCCACCTACTGGACTGCAGTATAACACAATAAGGCCTTTATAATTATATTGTGTTGCTGCTTGTGTGTGTTGCTTGGCACCCATTCTGCTGAGGAACTACATTGCTTGGCGGAAGAATGATTATTTGTTATCAATAAATGATTGCATTTTTTTGTTGAAGTGTGTTTACTTTATGAAACCTTGCCGGATTTACGTAGTAACTGTGTTTAAAGAGCAACAAGCGCGACGAGGCCGTAGTTTAGAACAGATAAGAGGGTTCGCTCTGTGCTGCGTCAGGAAGAACAACGGCCCTTAGCTGTTCTAAAATCACGGTAAACCACAGCCTCGTGGTGCTTGTTGCTTTAGCATATGTAACATGATTGGTTCAAATCCATGGAGTTTATTTAGTGACATCACAAGCTGAGCTCATTGACAGCCCCGCCCCTGAATCTGTAGACTCAGAATTATCCTCCATGAAGAGTTTAAACATTTAAACATCACTTAAAAATGATTGTGGAATTAACAGCGCGTGTGTGTGTGTGTGTGCGTGTGTGTGTGTGTTTGCACTTTGAGGTTAAAGATGGAGATCATGAGGGAAACACGACCCTCAGGGTGGATCACATGACCGACGGTCAGATGAACAGACCTCACGCAGCTGATGAGAAGTTCGTGTTTATTCCTGCTGCGTCCGAATGTTTGGCCGTAAACGACGTTTCCGACTGCGAGTGGGATGAAGAGGCGGAGCTACTCTGCTCCTGGTCCAATCGGCTCACACTGGACTTGATTTAATTCAGCACAAACTTCAAACCTCACAACAATTCAGTGTGTTCTGTCTTTCTAACTTATTATTTCCAAATAAAGTTGTGAAGTCGAGACTGAAGAATGTCCTCATTAATGAAGTCTACACTGACGGTGAGTTCTTCTTCATCTAACACACTTCAGTTCAATTATCGACACCTCCTTAAAAATGTCCTGAACTATCGTGTCAATCTTGTTTTGAGTAGCATTCAAACGTTTGTGTTCCTGTCCCATGGAGGTGCAGAGAGCCAATCATAAACCCGACTCACTCGATTCCCAGATAACCGTGCAGATAAATATATAACACCGGAGAAATCTACAGAAACTCTGGATCAGTGTGAAACTGTGGAGATGTGAAGACCGTCAACGGCAACTGAACTAAAGGAACGATTCAGTCAGTGAAGGACACCGAGTCGTTCACTTCGTGACTCTTTCAGACAAACAAAACATGTCCACAAAGAATGATGAGCTTTCTCATTTGCATATTCGTAGATCTTAGCATTGATAATGAGAGACGGAGAAGGTAAGAGTGCCTCTGTCAAGTCCAACACGAGTCCAAACACAAGTCTTCACTTCAGCTGCTCAGCTTTATTCACGCTTTGCACCGATGAGCAGGACGTTCTCCAGAACACTTTGTCCATGCAAAATACCCACACAAGACTAACATCAATTTCACAAAGTCTCAGTCGAGAGCAAGGACAAGGTCCGAGACAGAGACGAGTCCACGTCTAGACGTCAGACACGAGTCCTCCAGGCACAAAGAGCGGTGTCTAATCCGTCCTGTTTCCTTTTGTTGAAAGAATCATATTAAAGAAATGATTCATGCACACGCATTGTTTATGAATGGACAGAATATCACACTCAAGAGAATACACATTGTGTGTTAGTATGTGTGTGTGTTTGTGTGTGTGTGTGTGTGAATGTGTTTGTGTATGTGTATGTGTGTGTATTTGTGTGTGTGTGTGTGTGTATTTGTGTGTGTGTTAGTGTGTGTGTGTGTTAGTGTGTGTGTGTATGTGTGTGTGTTAGTGTATGTGTGTGTGTGGTTTTGTCTTCGTCTGTCTCTGAACAGCACTCTGTGAGAGTGTGGTGGTGTTTTTAACGCCGACTCAGCGTTGGTCTGGAGCACTGACGCGTTCATCTCGTGTCCAGACTCCCTCGAGGACTGACGCATCATCAGGTCACACTTCATCGAGGTCACTAAAAGGCAGATTTGGGACGAGACCGGTGCTCAATGCAGAACTTTATCGCACCTTAGACACCTTATTCTCTACAAATAACAATGCATTATGGGTACTCTGTGTTCTGTAGGCGGCACCATTCGGACCCTAACTGTCTGCAGTGCATTGTGGGACATCAGCCGTGTTCCAACTCCCTACACAGTGCACTACATTGTCTAAATAACGATGTGGTCTTATACAAAGACCATAAATCACTCCTAAAATAATACAAACTCGATAAAATACTTTTAAAGAATAAATTTAATTCATCCACAAACTCGTTTCCAATAAAAGTGTTAATATCATTCGCTACTTGTTCAGAGAATATTATAAAGGTTTTATAATCTATTCTGCATAAGACTGTCTCTGTACTGTCTCTGTACTGTCTCTGTACTGTCTGGATTCTGTCTCTGTACCGTCTGGATTCTGTCTCTGTACTGTCTCTGTACTGTCTGGGTTCTGTCTCTGTACTGTCTCTGTACTGTCTGGGTTCTGTCTCTGTACCGTCTGGGTTCTGTCTCTGTACTGTATCTGTACTGTCTGGGTTCTGTCTCTGTACCGTCTGGATTCTGTCTCTGTACTGTCTCTGTACTGTCTCTGTACTGTCTGGATTCTGTCTCTGTACTGTCTCTGTACTGTCTGGGTTCTGTCTCTGTACTGTCTGGGTTCTGTCTCTGTACCGTCTGGATTCTGTCTCTGTACTGTCTCTGTACTGTCTGGGTACTGTCTCTGTACTGTCTCTGTACTGTCTGGGTACTGTCTCTGTACTGTCTCTGTACTGTCTGGATTCTGTCTCTGTACTGTCTGGGTTCTGTCTCTGTACTGTCTGGGTTCTGTCTCTGTACCGTCTGGATTCTGTCTCTGTACTGTCTCTGTACTGTCTGGGTACTGTCTCTGTACTGTCTCTGTACTGTCTGGATTCTGTCTCTGTACTGTCTGGGTTCTGTCTCTGTACTGTCTGGGTTCTGTCTCTGTACCGTCTGGATTCTGTCTCTGTACTGTCTCTGTACTGTCTGGATTCTGTCTCTGTACTGTCTGGGTTCTGTCTCTGTACTGTCTGGGTTCTGTCTCTGTACCGTCTGGATTCTGTCTCTGTACTGTCTCTGTACTGTCTGGGTTCTGTCTCTGTACTGTCTGGATTCTGTCTCTGTGCTGTACGTCTGAATGTAGATGTTAATTTATACTTATTATTTCCATATAAAGCAGATTAAAGAACTAGATTAAAGAACTACACTTGTACATTTTTAAAAGGTTTTATGATGTAAAACTGTATCTATATTTTTAGTCATTCTGAATATTTTGAATAATATAACGTGATATAGTCTAGTAATATCATTAATATAATAGAAGATAATATAGTCTGTGAGAAGAGAACGTAATGTTGAGATGATAACTGGTTGTTATATCACCGGTTATAACTCTTTATATGATTAAATCTGATATAAACTCGTCCTCAGTAACTCGGTGTGTAAATCCGTTATGGATGGAATTTAGGTTATTAAGGTTTAGGTATTTAGGTATTAATAAAAGAGTTACTACATTAATCATCAGGAGGAAATGAAAAGAAATGTATTTATTTGGTGGTTTTGCAGGAATGTGAGCTCCACCCTGCACGGTTCCTCTCCGTGACACGGAACATGTGCTCTGTCCTCATTTCTGTCTCTCTGTCTCACACACTGAGCACTACATCAGGTGCTGTAGTGAGTGCTTCTGTTCCGTACCCTAAGGTAGTGCACTTTTGAAGGGCGCATGGCGTGATTTGGGGTTGAGCCCACGTGACTTCGGAGGTATAAATTGAGGCAACTCAGAGCTGGGGAAGGTGCTCGAGGTGCAGCTGAACTTGTGTGTGTTATCTGTGTGTGTGTGTGTGTGTGAGTGAAACATGTCTCAGGTGAGCAACAGACCGGGTCAGCTGTGCGGTGGAACAGGTCATGTGAAGCGTGCAAACGCGGAGGTGCAGAAAATCTGTGATGAGGTGGGTGTGGCCCCGAGTGCAGACAGTCTTTAATTCACTCATATAGAGTTTAAACACTGAGAGGTCTTTAGCAGCTGTTGTATATAGATATAGTGTGTGTGTGTGTGTGTTGTGTATGTGTGTGTGTGTGTGTGTGTGTGTGTGTGTGTGTGTGTGTGTGTATGTGTGTGTTAAACACAGATTTCAGATTTGATGTCTTTCTTATTTTTTAAACTTTACTTTCTCTCTCTCTTTGATGTGCCGATAAATAACTGTTACATTGTTGTTCAATCTGACATGCTGCAACTTGCTCCATGATTAAACTCTGTGTGTGTGTGTGTGTGTGTGTGTGTGTGTGTGTGTGTGTGTAACTGATCACACACACTCACTCTACTGCAGGTGAAGTCACAGGTGGAAAAGAAAGCTGGGAAAGATTTCGCCGTTTTCAAAGCCACAGCATTCAGCTCTCAGACTGTAGCAGGAACGAACTACTTCATTAAGGTGTGTCTCATAATCAGTGTGTGTCTTAGACACTGTGTGTGTGTGTGTGTGTGTGTGTGTGTGTGTGTGTGCGTCCTCGGTGTGTCTTTAAGGGCGTGTCAGGACTTAGCCCGAATTCTCGATCCCCACCCAGGACTGACTGTGGACTGGTGAAGGGGTGGGGCTCATCATCAGTGTATTAACTTCACACTCGGTGGAATTCTGTCTGAGTCACGGAGCCATTGCATCATTACAAATGTCCCTTTTTTCCAGCTTTACCAAACGAAGACACCGTTTGAAGTTCCTGTTTTTAAAAATGGTTTGGCACCAACACACAAGCGGTGAATATCGCTGCTTTTGGAATATCCCGGTACAGAAACGCCTGCAGACCAGGAGCCGCCCTCATCCGCGGAGACCGCTCGTCAGTTTTAAAGCGGAGATAATGACAGATCTCCGGTCCTGTGAAAGTCTGGTTTCATATCAGTCAGGCTGTATCTCTCCTTCACTGACCTTAACTACCCTTTCTCCTCACCACAGGAAGTAACGTGACAAACGGAGTCATGATACTCCCTGTATGAGAGCAGAGAACTTCTACACACCATCCAGACTGTGGTGGAGTTCTTCTGAAGCTGAACCAGGGTTCGGATCTCTCTGGACCAAAAACAGCTTTCACACGTCATTAAACAAAACAAACGCTCAGGGCACCGAGTCCAGAAATGAACACTAACCCTGTGTGTGTGTGTGTGTGTGCGGCGTGTGTGTGTGTGTGCGTGCGTGCGCGCGTGTGTGTGTGTGTGCGTGCGTGCGCGCGTGTGTGTGTGTGTGCGTGTGTGTGGTATTTGTCTCCTGCTCAGGCAGAGTGTATTAATGTTAATATAATCCCACTCTAATGAGAATGATAAAACCATCTGTTGTGGGTGTGACTTATACATCACCACACCTGTGTGCATCAGAACCAACAAGTCTCTCTATCTCTCTCTCTCTCTCTCTCTCATTCACTCTCACATTCACTCTCTCTCTCTCTCTCTCTCTCTCTCTCCTCTCTCATTCACTCTCACATTCTCTCTCTCTCTCTCTCACTCTATCATTCTCTCACTCTCTCTCCCTCTCTCTCTCTCTCTCTCTCTCTCTCTCTCTCTCTCTCAGGTGCAGGTGGGTGAGAGTGACTACATACACATCCGAGTGTTCAGGTCTCTCCCCAGTGAAGGTTACAAACTCTCACTGCATGATATCCAGACCCCAAAAACCATCCAGGACCCTATTGAATTCTTCTGAGACGCACACGCGCACATGCTCTCTCTCTCACTCACTCACTCACTCACTCTAACACTCTCTCTCTCTCTCTCTCTCTCTCTCACACACACACACACACACACACAGCACTCCCTGAACAGTAAAATAAAATGCATCAATTATATGAATCATAGGGTGCACTTATTTTTTCCCACCTGGTTTCTGAATGTTGTTTACTTTCTGAGGAAGAAAAACGACTAGACATTACAATCTGTTGTGTATTTTGTTGTCATCTGAAGTTATTTCATTTCAATTCAGTTTTATTTTACAACAGACTTTTTACAACAGACTTTTTACAACAGACTTTTTACAACAGACATTGTCTCAAAGCAGCTTTACAGAAATATCAACACGGTGTACAGATATTAAAGGTGTGAATTTATCCCAACTGGAGGAAGAAACCTTGAGAGGAACCCGACTCAGAAGGGAACCCATCCTCATCTGGGTAACAACAGATAGTGTGAAAAAGTTCATGATGGATGTATATGAAGTCTGTATGGCTTTAGGAGCAGCCGTAATCCCAGCAGTCTGGAATTAGAGAAGATTTGAGCTCCATCCAGAGGCAGAAAGGATCTGGATCTCCAGTATCTCCATAAATTCATGTGGGGCTCAGCAGAAGGAGGGAGGGAGAGAGAGAGAGAGAGAGAAAAGATTATTAGGTTTGGGAATTAGTGTAATAGAAAGTCTAGTCTTGAGTAAACAAATATGTTTTAAGCCTAGATTTAAACACTGAGACTGTGTCTGAGTCCCGAACACTAATAGGAAGACTGTTCCATAACTGTAGGGCTCTATAAGCGAAGGCTCTTCCCCCTGCTGTAGTCTTCACTATTCGAGGTACCGTCAAATAGCCTGCATCTTTTGATCTGAGTAGGCGTGGAGGATCATATAAAACCAGAAGGATTAGATATTGTGGTGCGAGACCGTGTAGTGCTTTATAGGTTAATAAAAGTATTTTATAGTTAATGTGAGATTTTACAGGGAGCCAATGCAGTGTGGATAAGATCGGGGTGATGTGGTCGTATCTTCTAGTTCTAGTTAGGACTCTAGCAGCTGCATTCTGGACTAACTGGAGTTTATTTATATTCCTACTGGAACATCCAGACAGTAAGGCATTACAGTAATCTAATCTAGAGGTGACGAATGCATGAACCAGTATTTCTGCATCATGTAGTGACAATATGTTTCTTATCTTAGAAATATTTCTGAGATGAAAGAACGCTATCCTAGTAATATTATCTACATGAGCATCAAATGATAGACTGGAGTCAATAATCACTCCGAGGTCTTTAACTGCTGTACATGATGAAACAGAAAGACCATCCAGAGTTACTGTGTAGTCAGGAAGATTACTTCTAGCTACACGTGGGTCTAATAAAAGTATTTCTGTTTTATCAGAATTAAAAGGAAGTAAAAGAAAGTTAGTTAACATCCAACGTCTAATGTCCTTTACACAATCCTCAACTGTTATTTGTTTGTTTATAGAAGTCTGCTGAAGATCACACAACTGTATTCAGATCCTGAGAAATGAAAACATAGAACTGAAGGAGAGGGTGTACTTTCTTTCTCCCCATGACTGTATAGACCTCTCGTGTGTGTGTGTGTGTGTGTGTGTGTGTGTGTGTGTAGTGGTAGTAATAGTAGAATAAAGTATATAATAAGAGTAATTAAACAGGATAAAGATAACAGACTGGTCTTAGTAAAGCACTTTGAGAAGTTGCTCTTAAAGCTGCTCTATAAAATAAAGTTTATTATTAGTGAAGTCCAGCAGTGCAGATGAACTTTGTTTTAAATGAAAGAAAATGTACTTTACATGGCTGATGATTTATATAAACACACTGTTCCTCTGGTCTGTTCCTCTGGTCTGTTCCTCTGTACTGTTCCTCTGGTCTGTTCCTCTGGTCTGTTCCTCTGGTCTGTTCCTCTGGTCTGTTCCTCTGTATGTTCCTCTGGTCTGTTCCTCTGTCTGTTCCTCTGGTCTGTTCCTCTGTATGTTCCTCTGGTCTGTTCCTCTGGTCTGTTCCTCTGGTCTGTTCCTCTGGTCTGTTCCTCTGGTCTGTTCCTCTGGTCTGTTCCTCTGTATGTTCCTCTGGTCTGTTCCTCTGGTCTGTTCCTCTGTATGTTCCTCTGGTCTGTTCCTCTGGTCTGTTCCTCTGGTCTGTTCCTCTGTATGTTCCTCTGGGAATCTCAGTGTTTAATATATCTAATGTCTAATACTGAACTGCAGCCTGTTTTTATCTTCATCACACGTCACACCTTCATCATTTAAAAAAAGAAAAAGAAAAAGAACAGTGGGCGGATAAT
>CM022775.1:374603-389603 GCA_012411365.1 Ameiurus melas | reverse complement strand
TATTGTATATTCTCTGCACACTTGTGGTTGTGGGTAATTAATGAGTATTAACAGAGTGGTGTTGGAGCTCCTGGATATGCAAATACAGTGAGAGAAAAAACTTCCAAATAAAATACAGTATTAAGAGCGCAGTATAAACCTGTGTGTGTTCATTACACCTCTCCAGAAGAGATCACACACTCACAGAGTTCATGCTAACATCACACTAAAGGTTTGCAGGTCACACGAACCACAAAGCCAAAAGGATTGCTTTCTAACCATAATGAACGTCATACCGACATCACCAGCAGGGGGCGCTGTGTTACAGCACTGACGGGTTTAAATGACATTTATACTCACTCTCGGCTGAAAGGAGCTGATGATCATGAAGAACATGGTGGTGGTTGTGGTGTCGTTGAGATGCGGAGACGACATTCAGCCAAAATATTCCACGTCATTGTGGAACAAACGACTGTCTAGTGGATTCTCTGAGCGCCGCTGATGGACACGCTACATATCCAAGCCTGTGATTGGGCATTAGAAACGAGGCGTGTCCCAAGATGAATCATTCCAAGATGGATGACTGACGAGCAGGAATCATCTCCCTGTTAGTCGTGAAAAATGTCATGAAATTCTAACAGCGCCACCTGCAGGACTGGAACCCTCATGTCACGACTAGCACAGTGTGTACGAGAGCTTAGAAGTTTGTGCATCCCTTACAGACATCAGTCTCTGCATGAAGTATGCAGAGGTCTACCATGAGCGGTTTCTGTTTTCAGTCTGTTCTCTCTGCATTATAACGATCATATCATCAAGAGCATTTCCACTAATAAAAAGCCAGAGAAGACGGCACGTAGTTAGCGGTGGTTCTCCGTTCGCTTCGAATCTTTAACTTTAATAAAAAGAGACAGAACAATGCAGGAAAATACTTTGCCTTTTATTTCCTTTTTAACCCATTTTTTTATTCATTTTTTTTAACAAATATGTCGAACATTACACTCAGGACAACACAAAGTTCAGATTCAGGTTTTTCTTTAAGGAGTGTTTACATCTTCATTCTCTCTTTACAGATCCGTGTACAAAAACAATAAGTTACAGTCGCTCTGAATCAGTTACGCTAAACTATACAACACCGTCTCCACGCTCGACAAATAAATAATCTCACTATAAAAATGACCACAGAGAGGGTGGGGAGGATGGGGCGGGGCTAAACCAGACCAGGAAGGGACCGACGCCCCCGTTCTGACCGATGGTGTTGATCGAAGTGAAACTCAGTGCTTTATCGATGACGTGATGTCACAGCCAGAACGCATCACACACCATTCGTCCAATCACATACAAGAAGCAATGGATTAAGTAGGAGCCGTCCTGTGATTGGTCGGATTTACATCAGAATGAAACCATTGTTTTCATGAAGTCTGTGTTCAACATATGCTCTTCAAAGTGCCAGTGTGTGTGTGTGTGTGTGTGTGTGTGTGTGTGTTCTCAGACTGCATTTCAAACATTATGACCATATAAGGGCATATTCACACACACACACACACACACACACACACCAATGAGTCCCAAACATCTTCAAACCTAATGAAGAGTGTGTAATGCGTCCACTCTCTCTCACACACACACACACACACACTAACTGCACTAGCATGACCATGCTAAGTGAATAAAGCCCAGCTGTTAACATAAGTCACATGACTAGCGTTCCTCCATAAGAAACCAGCCTGCTGGTACCATCACCATGGTAACGAAGTCCAGCCGAAACATGGGGAACAAATGTAAATGGCACAGGGAAGTGAGACATTGCGCGCACACACACACACACCATCTCATCATGATAAAGTGGTTTCTAAACGCATACTGTGTGTTGAGGATAATGCTAATTCTAACAGTGGTGTCTCACTAGCGTTGTGAGGTTATGGCTAACACACGCACGTGTTTGTGTGTGTGTGTGTGTGTGTGTGTGTGTGTGTGTGTTTCACTGCTAACACAAAGTTTCAGCTCAGTGTCTGGGTAAGTCTGTAAAAGATTCAGCTGTGAAACGAAGATCATTCGTTCCTCCACGTGTGTATAAGTCACGTGTGTATAAGTCACGTGTGTATAAGTCACGTGTGGTACAGCGCTCTGTCTCAGCGGCGGAGATTTAAACACTGTCGCATATCCGAGTCGAATTTAAATGAATACTTTACCTTATATTATTCTCATCCTCTGTTCTGTACAATGGTGCTTACAATTAAAAAATAAAAACAATTCATTATTTCCTCTTCTGTTAGTTTTGTTTAAGATAAAAGAGACGACGGCAGCTTGTTTTTCATTTGTTTCTTACAGTAAATTTGCGGGATTAAAGTTCATCAAAGTAGCGCGATTTTTCATATTAAAGTGAACGGTTTAATTCACGTCCAGTCTGAAAACCGGAAGGAAGTGACCTGGCTCGGACATCCCATAATTCTGTTCACATACGAGGTGACTGTGGTGTGATTCGACATGGTGATAATATTGTAAACTGTGATTCTAAATATGGCACCTACACACACACACACACACACGAACGTACAAAGATGAAAGGCCTCCCTCTTATCCGTGGAAGTCATGTGACCGAGTGATGTCACTAATGAGTCAATGTTGCTGTGTGCTCATGTGATCATGGAGGCGGAGTGAGGAAGAGGAAGTCTGTGATGAAGGGGAAGTGCTCATTCACTCACTGAATCACTCACTCTCTGACTCACTGAATCACTCACTCTCTGACTCACTGAATCACTCACTCTCTGACTCACTGAATCACTCACTCTCTGACTCACTGAATCACTCACTCGGAATCATGTCTTTGTGATGGCGCATGATGTGTTGGTTTTTCTCCGACGGTCTCCGGAAGCCCTTGGAGCAGAACTGGCAGCGATGTGGATAATCCTTGGTGTGGATGGAAATGACGTGGCGTTTGAATCCCGAGGCGTCTCCGGTGCTGTAATCGCAGTACTGACACTGATACACACGTCGTTCCCTTGGTCCCTTGGCACCGATCACCTTTTTAATGATGGGAGCTCCGCCCAGAGCGAGCTGCGCCGCCCCGATCGTCTTCTTGGGCGGGCTTCGCTCCTGCGTCTGTAACGAAGGCGCCGGTTGTTGTTCGATTGCATTTTGTTGCGTTTCCTGTTGCTGCTGTTCTTTAGTGTGAACGGATAAAATGTGTCGACTCAGCACAAACGGATCGGCAGTCTTAAAGCTGCAGTGGCGACACTGGTGCGGCCGCTTGGCCCTGTGGGATACGGTGTGCTTTTTGAGCTCCGAGGGTCGATGGAACCCCTTACCGCAGACATCGCACTTGTGAGGATAGTCTTTCGTGTGGACGGAGATGACGTGACGCTTCAGATCGCTGGAATTGGAGCTGCGATGATCACACAGGTCGCACCGGTGACCTCGAGCCTCATCATTGTCGTCGTCTTCGTCGTGATCGTGTTCAGGGTCGTGGTCCTGCGTGGTCTCTGCGACGGTTTCCGTGAGCTGCTCCGCGTGCGGCTCCGAAACCACCGCCGCCTCCTCGTCTTCGTCCTCGCGGCTGTGTTTGGTCTTCATGTGCGTCTTCAGGTTGGACGAATCGGCAGACTTGTAGCTGCAGTGCGTGCAGGAATACGGCTTCTCGCCCGTGTGCGTGCGCGTGTGCTTGCGTAGCTCGGACGGATGCCTGAAGCCCTTTCCACACTCGACACACACGTGAGGGAAGTTTTTACTATGCACGGCCAGCAGGTGGCGGTTTAACAGGCCCTGCTCCGCGGTCTCATACTCGCAGAACTTGCACTTGTGGGTCTTCTTAGCAGGAACGGCGGCCATCTTTGTTTTCTGCTGCGGTTGGAGGCGATTGGAGAAGAGCGGCGCCTGCTGGTGGAAATCTTTCAGAGTTTCAGACTCTGAAAACTGAGCCTTGGTGGTGAGTGTGTGTGTGTGCTGTGTGTGCTGCGTGTGCTCCTCCATGTGACTGTGGAAGCTGGACTTCTTGTTGGTGGTGAAGTCGCAGTCAGTGCACTGGTACTTCTTACGGCTCAGGACGTCCTGGTGGTGGTTCCGAGTGTGACGCTTCAGGAAACCCCGAGATTTAAACTTCTTCCCACACAGGACACAGGGGTAAACTGTGAGGGGCTGACCGTACGGCCCAATAATAATCGCTACCGAGACACAGAGAGAGAGAGAGAGAGAGAGAGAGACACATCAGTGTGTGTGTGTGTATATATATACAATGAGTACAGTGAGTATACTGCGTGTGTGGGTGTGTGTTGTGTTACCTGTCTGCACCTGCCTGTGCTCGGCCCTTCTGTGTGTTTTGCCGTGCTGTTGTTTGAGTGTGTGCGGCATTTCAGACTCGTCAATGTGCAGAACCGCACTCGCCGCACCGTTCCTGTTCTCACAGCACTCCGAGTCATCTAACACACACACACACACACCTTAAAACAGACCACTCGACAATTAGAACATAAATGCTGTCGAACCGGAGGCGCTGCTGAGCTGCCAATGGAATAAGACGCGAAGTTGGAGGCTCCTGGGTTCAGTTAAATTTGTAATTAACTTGCGCTTTTAGGTCATACAATAGATTTTTCACTTATTCTACTCCGTTTCTTTGTTTGCACGTTTAATTTTGTATTACATTAAAATGTCTGAAAGCCCGTAGTACTATTCAGACACAACTGAGGCCTGGTGTGCGCGCCGCGAGTTAATCGCCTTCTTCCCCTGAATCCGTGGTGATTCTGACTTCACCGCACCGTGACCCCGACTTCGCTGCCCTCATGCTCGAGTTTCTGGCTTCGCTGAAGAAGGACATCGTCGATATTTTTAAAAAAGGAACTCCAGGAGACTGTCAGGGATGCGCTGTCGACTATCAAGCTTGACCTGCAAGCCGTGAAGACACAGCTGGTTAGTGATATGGTAGCATCGGTAACGACTCTGTCAACACTGAAAGGCACTGTTGGGGAAATGGAGCACACTCTCTCTGGGTGTACTGACGCCATGGTTCTGATGAAGACTACCATCGAGTCTCTCACTGCGAGCGTAACCAAATTAGAGAATATACGTGAGGATTTGGAGCCGAGGTCACGGCACAGTAACATTGGGATAGCGGGAGTTCCAGAGGACCCCGACACCTGTTCAACTGCTGCTGTAGAGGCCGGAATTTCAAAAATTTCAGAATTAATCACACTCCCCTTATCTCAAAGGTTAAATCCAACATTCAGAGTTGGGGTAACCGCCCCCTTTCTCTAATTGGCAAGATCAATGTTGTAAACAGATAACCAAAGTTTCTTTTCTTATTTCAGGAAGTTCCTCTTTTTCTGCCAAAGTCATTCTTCGATTCATTGGATAAAATAAAGTGTTCTTTTATCGGGGGAGGGAATCCACCAAGGGTACGTAAAACTTTATTGCAGAGATGTAGAGGACTTGCATTACCCAATTTTCAATTCTATTACTGGGCTGCGCACATCCATAAACTCTGCTACTGGGTTAAATCTCCTGGATCTTCTTGGTGTAAATGGGAGCTATCTTCTTGTAGGGAATCCTCTTCTCCTGCTTTACTTTATTCCTCTCTACCTACAAAACTCTCTCTATATACTGATAATCGAGTTGTCTTTAACACACTTAAGATTTGGTATCAATTTAGACGGTGCTTTAAGTTTGTAGGTGCTCCCGCTTCGGGTCCTTTAAGCAACGGCCACTTATTTCCTCCATCGTGTTTGGACTCTACATTTTCAGAGTGGTGTGACAATGGCATTAAACAATTCCAATTTGCCAATCTGTCATCTACTTATGACCTCCCTGTGAGGCATCGGTTTCGTTATTTTCAGATTCGAATTTTTGTTTCTAGATGTTTTCCTAATTTCCCCTCTGTTAAAGAAAAATTTCAGAAGTAAATCCCACCCCTTCTAGAAATAATAAATTCCTCCCTTAGCACTGGCTATGTACCTAAATCACTTAAACTAGCAGTTATTCAACCCCTGATTAAAAATCCTGACCTTGACCCCCTCAACTGTCCAGCTGTAGACCTATCTCCAATCTCCCCTTCATCTCCCAGATCTTAGGAAGGTTTGTAGGCATTGAGGGAACAGTCCTCTCCGGGTTCAGGTCTTATGAGACCCATCGTTATCAGTTCGTAGATGTAAATGGTGATCTCTCTATACATACTGAGGCATGCACAGTTATGGAACAGCCTTCCAGCATGTGGAACAAAGTGTGTGTGTGTGTGTGTGTGTGTGTGTGTCTAACCATAAGCAGCCGTCCAGTTCACAGGCATGAACTCTTTGCTCTCGTATGGTCGGTCATTGCACACCGGCTCCTCTCCCCCAACCACCACCTCCATATACACCTCATCAGAGAGCTTAGATCCTCCTACACACACACACACACACACACAGTGTGAGAAACCCCAGAATGAGGAACTTTACATGATGAATAACTCTGTGTAAACACACTACAGAAAGAGGAACTGGATTGTTTCGTTACAGACAACAAAAACGTCAACACCGTGTGTGGTGCGTGTTGCTGAGTGACTGACCATCAGTGTGAGTGTGATGGCCGTCGCTCACCGACATGTAGAGCATCTTCTCCCTCAGGGGCTTACACACCGAGTCCGAGTCCCCTTCACCTACATACACACACATACACACACACACACACACACACACCCCTGTTACCATATAAGATTATCATAGGTTACTATAAGACAAAAAGGAACTAGGTGTTTCATTTCTCTCTCTCTCACACACACACACACACACACCGAGCTCGTCGTCCCCAGAGTCAGCTTTAAAGATGTATACTTTAATGACTTCCTGTCCGTCCTCGTCTTTCTCCACTTCCTGATCATCCAACGCGCCTTCCACCGTCACTTCCTCTCCATCAGCAGACACCATCTTCCCATCCTCATCCACTGAGGGAGGGAGGGAGAGAGAGAGAGAGAGAGAGAGAGAGAGAGGAGAGGTCGGACATATCAGCAGATGAATAAATAAATTAGAAATTAAACAAACAAATAAATAATGAACAGAATGAATAGATGGATAGATAAACAAGTGAAAAAAGATGCACAAATCACTGAACGAGAGAATAAAGGAAAAAAGGAAATAAATAAGAAGGTGTGAGTGAGTGAACAAGTGAATAGATGAATGAATAAAGGGATGAATATCTCACAGGAGATCATGAGGTAATCTCCAGAGGAGTGCAGCTCGTTCTCTCTCTCCTCCACCAGCTCTTCCTCCGCCACCGTCACTCCATCCTCCTCGTCATCCTCACCCTCCAGTGACATCACGCACGTCTCCACGGCGACGCCCTCATCGTCCTCGGCGACCACATCCTCCACAGCGTCCTGGATGACGAGCTCGTCGGAGGAGAAACTCCGCACAGCCACACCGTCGTTCTCTCCGTCGTTCTCTCCGTCCGAGAGTAGGACCGTCTCCTGCAGCTCCACCACGTACTCCTCCCCGCACATCCCTCCGTCATCTGCGTGAAGGGGAAGAAAACAGAGACGGCGGTATAATAACGAGTGTGTGTAATGTGAGCACGACCCGAAACAAAGCTGCTCATTGGTCGGCTGATGTCACGGCCATTATGACATCATCATAAGAAAAATAATAATAATCATCGACATGTGACGGCGACGTTACTGTCACTAACCGGAGCCGTGCAAGATGATCTTCGGCTCTTGGGAACGGAGAGCGAGTCTCGTCACAGTTTCATCCATCGTCCTTAATCCTCATTGGCCTCACTACAAAACTACAACAACAAAACCGGCCAATCAGAGACCGGCTTTGATTCACAAAATACAAAAATGACGTAGAAACACCACAGAGTCCTTCAGGAGCAGGGTTGAGTTTACAAACCGTCAAAACACAATGATCTAGAGAAACGGGATGCTGGTGTGTGTGTGTGTGTGTGTGTGTGTGTGTGTGTGTGTGTTGAATACACAAGTGTGACAGGAGAAAGCGCTAACACAGCGGTCAGTTACTGACAGATAAAAACAATCAAACTAGACAGAGAGTAAAAAAGACTAAATACATGAAAAGACAGAAAGAAAAAAAATCATATATAGAGCGACAAAATACACACAACAGGTGAGAAACGGAGAGAATAAACACGAGGAAATTGTAAAAATAAAATGTAAAAACCTGTCGTTCTTCAGCACATGGGCGTCCCAATAACACACTGCTATCCATGCAGGACACACTCACTACACACACACACACACACACACACACAGAGAGAGAGAGAGAATATTTAACTGAAGTTTTACAGATAATCTTTACAGCTCAGGATATTCAGTTTTAGCCCCGCCCCTTCGACACTACTGGCCAGGCTCTTAAATGTGCCATAAAAGCGTTAGACAGGTTTGAAGACAGGTTTATTTTCACGAGCGCCAGTGTTCATGCTGCTCTAACACACACACACACACACACACACACACACACTCTCACTCTCTCTCCAGGTGATGGGCGTGATCATGAGCAGATCAGAAGAGTCAGCTGTGTTACAACGAGAAAATCAACTTCACAGTAAAACTGTTCTGGTCTTCTTCTTTTTTTTTAAATCGGCACTAACGAGAGCGCCCGAGCAACATCTCTTTTAATCGTTTAACAAAATTAATATTCAAATGCACGCATAAATTACAATATTAATCAGGACTGAGCGATGTGAAGATTTATCATATTGACATTGTGATAAATTATTCATTTTTCTGAGGCATCAGCGACAGAAATGTTCCATTTCCATTGTGTGGATCTTTAAAACTGCTAAATATTAAACATTACAGGCATTTTTTGGTAATTATTTTGTTATATTTAAACCATACACACACACACACACACACACACACGCACACACATCAGGAAACTTTCCAATGTTTTTTCATGAGTGGTGATTATTGTTTGTGAGGCAGTTTGTTAATAAACCTAAAGAAATAATAAGAAAGAATAGATCAAGAAAATGTAAAATTCTAGAACACTCATCCGCTTCTCCGTTCAGTTTTCTTCTTGCTGATGTTTAGCTCATGAAGATCTAAAGTCACCGCACGAAGCTACGAAGCCGTCTGTGTTCCATTCAGCCAACCTTTGAGCTCGTTCGCTAATGTTCACTCACCAGAGCTAGCTAGGCGACGACGATCAGTACGTACCGGATTTCAGAGATTTTTTTGCCGATTGTTACAGCCAGAAAATTTTGCTGCGGCGTTTTTACTCAGATCGCGATGCAGCGTGAAGAGTTCCGTTTTTGTGCGTGAATCGGCCGAATCACAGGTGCAGGAAATTGTTCTGCGCGCTCTTTCTCAGTGATGTTTGTTGCTAAATGCACGTTGTGATGACGTCACACGACACATCTTGGCCCAAATCTACAGGAATCCTGTGGGAATTGTTTTTAAATAGCACGCCGTTCCTGACTGGATCGTGTGCTTCAGAGTCAGAAAGCGGTGACGTTCATGCTTAAAGGTTAAACGTCGGCACGGTCGGGATCAGACGCTCCCGATTTCTGGACGCCTCCACCGGGTTCCAGAATGTCCCAGACGTCCATGCGTGTTGGTCAGATTTCTAGAATGTCCAGAATGCCGTAACCATGGTAACATTACAGACACGCCTACCAGTGAGGAGCAGGGAGGGGCCGAGAGAGTGACATGGAGGGAGTGATCGGCAGCATAGCTGATAAATATAGGGAGTAATGATTAATAAGTGAGATACGGAGTGTCGGGGAAACGCTCACCATCAGACACCCATCAGACTCCCATCAGACTCCCATCAGACCCCCATCAGACCGACGACAGCCCTCGCCCTCTGGGTTTAATTCTTACTCACTACGCTTCATGACTGGAAAATACGCCGCGATTCAGAGGAGTTCGTTTAAAGACAGAGATGAAATTAATTATTATTATTATAAGTGGCGCAGCTGTGAAGTTCTGGTGATGGTTACTCTACCTCATGCAGGAGATCCTCCTCTGCTCCTTCACTCTGAACCTGAACAAAAACATGGAAACAATTACAAACACACAGCAGCGTGTAGCTTCACGTTCCTCCATGCATCACATCCCCAGTCACATGATAATAACATGTCACATGAACAGTGCACGGATGCACAGCTGGAACATGAAGATCTGCGTGATTTCCGGCAGCGTTGGATGAGCGCGCGCTCTCCCGTGTAACCGGCCCCGAAATCACCTGAAACCGAACATGGCGCGCGCGCTGTGCATCAGTCTCCGAGAACAAAAAAAAAAAAAAACACAAACCTTTTCCGCGTGCGCCATTTTGAATCCGCAGTAAAGTGAGACGTTCAGGTCGAAGGTGTTCTCGTGCATCAACAACGACACCGACACCTCCTCCTCCTCCTCCTCCTCCCGCCCCGCAAAAACACAACGCGGGTTTTATTTGGGGTTTTTTGTTTTTCCCTACTGCGGGGGTTTTCCGCACGCGCGGCCCGTGAAGAGCCCGGCACCCTCCCGCGATTAAGGAAAGAAAGGCCTCACTGCGGCCTGCGCGCGCGCACCGACACGACCCGCGGCCCGCGCGCGCGCCTGACTCATCCGCGAGCAAATCTACAATTTTCACCCCCCCAAAAAAAATCATGTAAAAACATTTTTTTAAAGGCACAAATGCACGCGATTGCACTGAACGTGCGCGCGAGACGTAAGCGCCGAAAATGTGTCGCGTGCACGAAAATCAAACCGGGGAAATCTCGTTCTTACCGTTTCTAGGTGAGCGGACTGCGGCCTCCGTCTTTGTTGTAGTCTGTAGATTTTTTTTTTTTTCCTGCAGGCCGCCGCGGTTCCCCGAGACTCGAGCAGGGAGGCGCGCGCGGAGACACGGAGGGAGAGAGGGAGGGGCCGAGCGGAAACGCAGAGAGAGCTCGCGCAGCCAAAAGCCCCGCCGCAGCTCCGCACGAGCACCGAGCCCCGCAGTTCACCCCCCAATACACACACACACACACACACACACACCCCACTGGAAACCGTACGCGGCCCGTGAAAGCGTAATTACTGCGCCGTTATTGCAACCGAAACACTTTACAATGCTCATGTGTGACGTCACACGGCGTCAGTAAGGAATTCCCACATTCATTTGACCCTTTAAAGGTGTTTTTGTGGTTATTTATTTGAACAAGTTATATCCGCTTGTGAAAGATTTACACTGTGATGTGATTGACAGGTGTTTTATTACAGTTCCTGCTCCATCTCCTGCTCCATCACCATCACGTGGATAACATTTAGCATGAGTTCTCCCGGTGGTGTACCCCGCCTTGTGCCCCATGCTCCCTGGGATAGACTCCAGGTTCCCCGTGACCCAGAAGAGGGTAAGCGGTATAGAAGATGGATGGATTATTCATTAGACAGTAATTAGACTGTATTAGACACTGCCCCGTGTAAGCTCCACTTATATATCGTGATACGCACCGTGTTGTAGAAATGTCCTCAAGTATCGTGATATGATTTTTTTGGCACATCGCCCAGCCCTAAAGGGATGAATTAAAGTGAGAGACATTCAGCATCATTCACTCAGCCTGTGCATGTTCTTCTTCCTTTCTTTCTGCAATAACAGTGTGTATGTATATTAGTGTGTGTGTGTGTGTTTTTTTTTGAGGGGGGGGTTATTTGCATGTCTCTGACTTTCTGAGTAATAGTTCTATATTTCCTCTTTACGCTGTATCATTACTGTGTTTTCACCACATCTTGCTCAGTGCTTAAACATTGTCATTATTTTATTTGTTATTGTTTATCCTTTAATTTCTACTGAATTATCTGTTCATTATACTGTACACGGAATCTCGAATTCTGAATTTCCCCTTGGGGATCAATAAAGTATCTATCTATCTATCTATCTATCTATCTATCTATCTATCTATCTATCTATCTATCAGGAGTGAAGGTGGTGATGACTTTTTTATTTATTTGTATATATTTTTTAAAATATATTTATATTCAGTGCTCACAGTACAGATGGTGAATCAGGTCTAAAAGAGAATGTACATTCTTTTCTACTTTACCCAAAGCCCATTCATTCATCCTATTAGCAATTCACTTCCGGCTTCGGCCATGACGTAATTTCCCGCCTCACTGTCGCCACCTAGTGGCTGTGTGCGTGACTGCGCGCTTTAAACTTCCTTCGTGTGTTAAATCCAGTTCAGTGTTCCAGCTACACTCTTCTCTCCGAGTCTGCCCGATCATAACTAGTTTGAGGTTCTGTTTATTACCAAACTATGATAGATTCTTAAATAATAAAAGCGTTAACGGGTCTATGTGTGCTTTATTGTGCAATAATTGTGTAATTCCACCAAATCTCCGCCCACTCCGGCAACCACTTATTAGAAAGGGGGAGAGAAGCGCATGTATACTGTACCCAGGACCTCGGGAGGGTTTTAAGAAGATAACGTTTAAACTGGAGAAGAAGGTGAAGAGGAAGATGTTCCTCCGTGCAGCTGTGGGGTGTGTGGTGGTGTGTGTGGTGCTGCTGGGACTCGGGAGGACTCTGGTGAAGTCAGAAGAGGAGTTCTGTTCTGATGGACTCACAAACACTAAATGTAAACAAAAACCGCAGAGTCTTTATCAAGAGGAGGTCGATTCGGGTACAAAATTTTCTTCTTCTTCTTCTTCTTGTTGTTTGTTGTTGTTATAGTAGTAGTATTTCTCTGTAGAAGTTTTGGTCCCCACAGCTATGCTCTTTAGGACACAGGAACAGTCTGAGAGTAGAAACGCCCTCACTGTCCTGTACAGATTATAACCCTGAAATATAGGAGAGAAGAGAGAGGAGAAAATCACTCATCATCTCTCTCTATTAAACTGCATGCGAGTCCGCACGTAGATATTTGAGGTCAGAGGTCACTGACATTGACATTTATACAGGAAGTGAGACGCAGTCTCTCTCTCTCTCTCTCTCTCTCTCTCTCTCTCTCTCTGTATTAATTCAGGATTTTGATCATGTCTCGTGGCTTTTTGACAGATTGTTCACATGTTCTGATCATCTCGAGCTCATCACTGATCACAACAAATAATCAGAACATGAAATGACACTTTGCCTTTATTTTAGTTTTTTTTACTCGGTCTGAGGCGCTCATCGTGTCATGTGTCGTGTCATTGTCCGGTGTCTGAAATGATTATGAAATATAATACACAAATAAACGTACAGTTTGTACATGTATGAATAAAACTGGAGAGAGTATTATTAGATTATTTGTTATGCGGGATGTTTAAGAATATTCCCTACAGGTTGGTCCATTTAAAAACGACTAAACGGTGCCTTCTAGCGGCAGCATGGCGGCACTGCAGCGTCATATAAAGGAGAATAGATCCGATATAAAATCCGATATAAAATCCGATAAAAAAAAAAGTGCTCTTTACATGACCGCTTGAATAGTTTATCTGCCCAAATATTCTTCATGAGCTGATGGAGACAAAAAGGGTTTACTCACACCCTGATTGCAACATAATTGGCATAAGGAGACAAAAGTTTTTCATGGGGAATAAGAGTGCCCTCTAGTAGTCCAGGGTGGAACTGCCCCTGGTGGCTCTGACAATAATCCTGTGTGTGTCTAGTGAGTTATGAGCAATTAAAGCAGATGTTGACAGCTGGACATCTGCAGCTGTTTGATGTTCGTGAACCAGATGAGTTTAAGGAGGGAGCCATTCCAGGAGCAACTAATATTCCATGTGAGATTCTCCCTCACACACACACACACACACACACACACACACACACACACACACACACACACACACACACACACACACCCCTCTCTCTCTTTAACACTCTCTCTTTTCTCTCTCTTCCCTCTCTCTCTCTCCTCCTTTCTTTCTCTTCCTAAAACCCCCCCTCTCCTCTCTCTCTCTCTCTCTCTCTCTCTCCTCTCTCTCCTCTCTCTCTCTCTCTCTCTCTCTCTCTCCTCTCTCTCTCTCTCTCTCTCTCTCTCCCTTCTCTTCTTACACACACACACTCTCTCTTTCTCTCTTACACACACACACACACACACACTCTCTCCTCTCTCTTTAACACTCTCTTCTCTCTCTTCTCTCTCTCTCTCTCTCTCCTTTTCTCTCCTCTCTCTCTCTTTCTTTCTCTCTCTCTTTTTTCCTCTCTCTCCTTTACACACACACATTCATTCTTTTTTACACACACACATCCACACACTCTATGTCTATTTCTCTCTCACACACACAAACATACACTCTCTCTCTAAACACAAATAATAATAATAAAAAAGAAATACACAAATAGTTGTGTGTGTGTGTGTGTGTGTGTGTGTGTGTGTAGTGTCTGAGGTTCAGCAGGCATTCACACTGACTCCAGATCAGTTCACACAGCTTTATGGTGTCCCGATGCCTGAGAAACACTCTTCGGATGTGATGCTGTACTGCCAGAGGGGGCGCCGCAGTCTCACTGCACTGCACACTGTACACACACTGGGGTACAGCAGGTACTGACCTCTAATGACCTCACTGTACACTAAACACACAGCAGGTACGTGCTGAGACACTGCACTTATAATAATCTAATCGTTCATGACGTGGTGGTGTGATGAAGCGGAGCCACTGTTCCAGGAACAGACGATTTCTTCCTCTTTCACTACAGCAAACAGTTACAGTGTTTTCAGTTTTCATGTCTTTTAAACGGTTTATACTTCAGTGAGACGACTGAGTTCCTGTTCTCACTTACATTATAGCAGCTAGAAACACTCGTTCCCTCACCATCCCTCCCTCACCATCCCTCCCTCTATTCTCTCCCTCACCATCCCTCCCTCTATTCTCTCCCTCACCATCCCTCCCTCTATTCTCTCCCTCACCATCCCTCCCTCTATTCTCTCCCTCACCATCCCTCCCTCTATTCTCTCCCTCACCATCCCTCCCTCTATTCTCTCCCTCACCATCGCCTCCTCTATTCTCTCCCTCACCATCCCTCCCTCTATTCTCTCCTCACCATCCCTCCTCTATTCTCTCCCTCACCATCCCTCCCTATATTCTCTCCCTCACCATCCCTTCCTCTTCTCTTCCTCACCATCCCTCCCTCTATTCTCTCCCTCTATTCCTCC
>CM022775.1:362103-364603 GCA_012411365.1 Ameiurus melas | reverse complement strand
TATTAGGAATTCCATCAATAAAATTCAAAGCTAAAGTAAAGTTAGCATTGTTCCTCTATTCGATTATTTTTTCTTTTCTATTTAGGCAGGATCCTTGCACAGAGATCGTGTAAAAGAAATGGAAGTTTATGTTTTCATTGTATTTATAATATAATTATTTTCCATAATAAGGAGGAACTTCTTCCCTTATATATTAGGAAACTGTGAACTTCCCTTTATCTTCCCATCCATCATTATTTGTTTATGTTTTATGTTTTAGTTCCTCTTTTTGTGTGTATTTTGTTTTTGTGGTTGCTTTATTCGTCTTTTGCTTCTGCACTCTGCTTTCATGTAAACTCTGCATTTAGATATAAATCCGAAACATCTTGTTAAAGAACAGAAGTGTCATCACCTCGTCTTGCGCTGTGTATTTACCCAAATTTCTACCATTTCCGATGCTACGTAAGTGTTTAGTTAACATTTATTTCGACCTAAGATCACATTTTCCATCATGTGAGTTTGGGGACAAATAGATTTGCGTTGTCTTTAACAGTTAAGCATGACAACACTGTGGGGGGATCATTCAAATTATAAACATGACCAAAAAATCCTTTTTTTTTTGTACATCTTGTTACTGGTCAACACTTTAAAAGTTTCAGCCTGAGATGAGAGGAATACATCTCTACATAAACCTAAAAAGTCGTTTCATTTCACATTAAAGTGTGTGTATGGACCGTGTGAGATATCAGTCATTGGGTATTATTACCTGCAGGTGGGCTTTTGGGTTTGTCCACTCCCTTGTCCACTCCCTTGTCCATTTCTTCATTCTGTTCCTCGTATTTCAGAAGTTGGACTTGTCCTTCCAGACTCCCTCGGGGGAATGTGGTCACCGTGCAGCAATATTTTCCAAAATCTCCATCCTGCACCGGATCAATGGTGAGAGTGTGGTACTCCTTGATTGAGACGCGGTTTATGTAGGGGTCCATAATTTTAGCGTTATGTGTACTGTTAAATACGGGATTAAAGACAGCGATGGAGGACAAGCTGGTACAGCGGGTCCACTGAGACAGACTCACTTTCACGTCATCTTTAACTTTACACTGAAGAGACACAGAGTGACCGAGACGACCTCGCACAGGTTCAGACATGATCTCATCACCGGCTAGACAACCTGAGAGACAGAGAAAGAGAGAGACAGAGAGAGAGAGACAGAGAGAGAGAGACAGAGAGACAGAGAGAGAGAGAGAGAGACAGAGAGAGAGACAGAGAGAGAGAGAGAGAGACAGAGAGAGAGAGACAGAGAGAGAGAGACAGAGAGAGAGAGAGAGAGACAGAGAGAGAGACAGAGAGAGAGACAGAGAGAGAGAGACAGAGAGAGAGAGAGACAGAGAGAGAGAGACAGAGAGAGAGAGACAGAGAGAGAGAGAGACAGAGAGAGAGAGAGAGAGAGAGAGAGAGAGAGAGAGAGACAGAGAGAGAGAGAGACAGAGAGAGAGAGACAGAGAGAGAGAGACAGAGAGAGAGAGAGAGACAGAGAGAGAGAGAGAGAGAGAGAGAGAGAGAGAGAGAGAGAGAGAGAGAGAGAGAGAGAGAGAGAGACAGAGAGAGAGAGAGACAGAGAGAGAGAGGAGAGAGACAGAGAGAGAGAGACAGAGAGAGAGAGAGAGAGAGAGACAGAGAGAGAGAGACAGAGAGAGAGAGAGACAGAGAGATTGCATCTTTAGTTTTGCGTTGCGTTAGTGTATCTTACGATAAATAGAAGTCGATAGCCTCGAGTGGAGCACTAAATCTGCGTGTGTAAATCATCACACAGATGTTTCGCATCACTTTTTCCTTTTAATCAAGTCTTATTTAGTAAGAACTCGTCATAATAATTTGTTTTATTAACGAATATAACATCCGTAATCATATCAAAGTTAAATTGGATTCCTTTCACATCATCTGTAGCTCTAATAACAACCATAACAACATCATCATTCATCACAACTGGATTTAGACAGGAAGTGGGTGTGGTCTACACCAGAAGGTTTTTATTTCCTAGAAACACTGAAAACAGTTAAAACCAGGCTGCTGATGAAGAGAGAAAACCTCACAGCACATTTCTAACTGCTATTCTAATATAATTCACAATTTATCACAACGAATAGCCTTCATCAGACCAGAACGTTCTCCAGCTCCTGACCCGGACGCCCTGAGGAACCTCCCAACACCACACATCGTTATTTATAACGGAGAACAGCAAGCTCATTATATTTGATCAGATTTATTTCTGTGTATGGAGTTTGTTCCAGAAAGAACAGAAGTATTTGTCGGTATCAGAATCTGATGTAAGATTGGACGCGGTGCTGCTGCACGACGCTACAGTTCTAATGATTTTCTGTTAATAAGGACCGCGACGGATCATTTAACCCTTAATCCCTAACCCTAATCCCTAACCCTTAATCCCTAACCCTTAACCCCTAACCCTTAACCCCTAACCCCTAACCCCTAACCCATCTCAGCCTGAAGTGAGTGATATAAA
>CM022775.1:334603-344603 GCA_012411365.1 Ameiurus melas | reverse complement strand
TAAATGTTCCACTGGCGTTCCTGATTCTGTGTTTTGGATAAAAGCGTCTGCCAAGTGAATAAATGTAAATGTGTAGAAGTCGTACCCTATGTAATGTGCATTATGTTCACTAGGGGAATAGTCAGAAGTTTGTAATGGACAGCGCTCTCTCTCTCCAAACACACACACACACACACACGAGGGAGAGAGCAGATCAAATCTAATTAATGTGGAGCGTTGTGTGTGCTGTGTCCTGAGTGATGATTGTTCTCGTGTGTGTGTGTTCAGTGTGATTTAGAGCCTGTGTGTCACTGACGGACCGACATGGCGGATAGTGATGATAGTCGATCGCCGGCGCAGGGATAAATTCCGCCGGGGAGGGAGGCGACTACGATCGGTCCGAGAGCGAGGAGAAGCGCGCAGAGCGACTGGGTGATCGGTGAGCACCGGGGAATCAACACCGCCCGTTAAAATCAGACTAACCGAGCTCTGCAAACGGTATATCCATATAATTCAGCTAGTGTTTTATTATTAGGACGTACAGCGTTTATGGAGAACGTGGCCTCCACCGTGATCCACCGTTCGTGTTCCTGCGTGGTTTTTATTTGTGTTTGTTGTGTTTGTGGTGAACTGGCGGCCGTCGGCCAGAGGTGTGGGATCGCGGGAGAGAGGCGGAGCCGTGGCGAGTACCGCAGTACGAAGAGGACGGAGGAGAGGTTCTCACCACCTCGACATGACATGAGCCCGCAGCAGAAGCGCATGAGGGGGACTGGTACAGTGTTTTTACACAACAACTTCATTAAAAAATTTATAAATGAGGTGCACTTAAATTAAACGACTTAAGGAGTGTGTGATATATATATATATATATATATATATATATATATATATATATATATATATATATATATATATATATATATATATATATATATAATATACACACGTGTACACTTTCTGCTTTTAATTTTCCAAACCTCCCTCACACTCCTCAGGGATGACCACGGTGGAGACCCGTATCACGGAGGTTATGATCTGGGTTATGGAGGAGGTGGGGGACCCAGTTACGCCCCTCCACAGCCCTGGGGTCACCCCGATATCCACCTCATGCAGCCGCACCACGCCATCCCCATCCAGGCCAGGTGAGGGCGCCGTGTAATCATTTCATAATTTTGCTGTGCTAATAATTAGCGGTGGGTTAGATAACAGATCATTTAGACTCATTGTGTTTTCTTTCCCAGGTTGGGGAACATCCATGACCTGGACCTGGGTCCTCCTCCGCCCGTGATGAAGACCTTCAAAGAGTTCCTGTTGTCTCTGGACGACGCTGTGGACGAGACGGAGTCGGTGAAACGCTACAACGAGTACAAAATCGAGTTCAGACGCCAGCAGATGCAGGAGTTCTTCCTCGCCCACAAAGGAGAAGAGTGGTACGACCCGGAGCCAGTGATTTCTGTATAGATTACAGCGTTGTGTTTAATAATGCATGCGGTTTAATAGCGCAGGAGAGGAGGGGAAACGGGAGTGGGTTGAGTGATGCAGGAGGAGGATTAGCTGCTGGGGTTTTATTCCAGATTAAATAAAACACTAATGCATCTGTACTGCATTTAGAGTTCTGCCTCACTGGGACGGTGTTAGTTCTCTCTTATAGAACCGTCTGCAGTTTGCTCCGAGATCAGACCGTCTCAGTCCGTGGTGCAAAACAGTCGTGTTCTTTTAAATAAATAAATCACTTTTCTTGAAGACTAAAAAAAAGGCACGGCTTGTTACTGGCGTTCGTGAGAAACCGCAAAGAAGCGTCGATTCGTCTGTCCCAAGATGTCTGGGGAATTAAGAGTTAGTTTTTACAAAGCGCTGACACTGGAGACTCCTTCCATAAACTCTACATTAACCGCGTTTCTCATCAGCAAACCGTTCGCCGTACTGCTGAATGAGCCGTTACGGGGAGAAACGTAACGAAGTGCACTAATATTAATAATTAACCTGAGCTGCTGCTCTAGAAAGCGCCTCCGCACCTCCTGACCAATCAGGATCGGGCTCGGTAGCAACAGTGCGGTAAGTCCTCTATAGAAACGCCGAGGCGCTACGCCGTCCCCAGCAGGCTTCAGTCTCCCTGATTGTTGTTTATTTTCCTGACCTTTTTTTTTTCTCCACAGGATTATTGCTTTATTTCCTTAAACAGATGTCATGCTTCATGTTCAAGTTTGTTTTCTTTTTTCTTTCTTATTTTATTTTTTTACTACAATTAACAACCCGAATTGCTTCTTCCCTTCTTCCACGGCAAGGTTTTTCAGAAGACGAGTGCGAAGTGTGTGGGAACTCCGCAGGAGGCCGTGTGTTAGAGAGTCAGGGCTCGCACTTTACGCAGAATGCAGCTGCTTTAGAAACCAAGTGTTCAGGGTTTTAGTCAGACAGTCCTCCCAGCGCACAAAACACAAACCTCCCCGTCTTTTTCACCTCCCTTTTTTTTTTTGATATGCGGGAATTGAAAATGGCAAGAGTGCAGAAAATGTGTGTCTTTTTTTTTTTTTTTTTTACACACACACGTGCGCGTGCACACACACCTGAGGAGCCCTCTCTGTCTATATGTGTGGTAATACTGCGAGTTAAACCTGCAGGTAAATGTATAGAAAAATGTTTTGAGCCAAAAAAAAAAAAAATGCAGATTTGATAAATGTTGTTTACTGTGTTTGTGTTTCTCCCTGTAGCTGTGGTGAGTGGAACATTTCTTAGTTTTTTTATTTCATTCTATACACAGTTACTGAGTCAGTGGAGGGGACAGAATATTGTGTACACACACACTCACACACACACAGTGGTATAAACAGGAAGTGATGTAGATACCATTCATTATTCAGTGTTTTTTCATTTCTTTAGAAAGAAGTCTTTAATGTTTAAAGTGTGAGCTGCTTTAGAGAGAGAGAGAGAAGACTTACTGTTATTAACTCTCCTTCTCTCTCTCACTCTCTCTCCCCTCTCACTTCTTCACGTCTGCTCCGTCTCTGTCGCTCTCTCTCTCTCTCTAGGTTTCGCTCTAAGTATCACCCTGACGAGTCGGGGAAGAGGAAGGCCGACGCTCACGCCGCTCTGCAGAACCGTCTCCGTGTGTTTCAGTATTTAATGGAGAACGGCTGGTTCGATAACATCTCCATGGACATCGATCGCGCTCCGCAGATCTTAAAGATCCTCGACGCAGGTTCGCATTAACATCACGTTTGGTGTAAAACTCGCTTTCTAAAGTAAAAATCTGATCAGTCAAGTAGATTTTGGTCACATGACCAGAAGTTCGGCGTATAAGTGAAGTGTTGGGCCCTTGAGCGCGGCCCTGTGTGACGTGTGGGAGATCAAGGCTGGTTTAAAAACACGGATACGTTCTGCTTCTTCAGCCGTGATAAAGATGGAGGGAGGGACGGAGAACGATCTGCGCATCCTGGAGCAGCCTCTGGAGGAAGAGGAGGAGAGAGAGAGGCTGACGTCAGGAGGACCGCCGTCTGAAAACCAAAAACGTGACGAGAACAGAGGAGTGGAGAGCGACCGCAAAGCGTCCGCCGAGAAGGACGACAAAGAGGTGCGTTTACTCCCACACACACTCGTCCAACATCTCATCTCCTCTCAGGCTATCTTTATTTATCAGGAGTCCACTATACACACACACACACACACACACACACACACAGTATGTTGTATATTAACTGATTGCAGTGCATTGTGGGACATTGCGTGTTGAATGTTTTTGATCGTGACTACACGATCGAGAGAGAACTAAAAACTTACCTTAAATAGTGTTCTTGTAGTGACACCATACAATTCTGTACCACTAGTGCTCTCGGCCAATCAGAACGCAGCATGCTGGAATGAAGGTTTGTGATGGTGTGGAAACAAATCTAAACCCATTTTTGTAGAAAGGTAAAAGATGGGAACTGAGTCTTCTCTTTCTGTGTGTGTGTGTGTGTGTGTGTGTGTAGGGAGAGAGTGCAGAAGTCGGAATGAAGGATGCAGATGCTGAAGCAGGAGCTGAAGGAGACAAGCCTGATAAAGAAGCTCCAACTGAGGAGATTTCAGAGCCAAAGAAGGTGTGTGTGTGTGCGCACACCTGTGTACTCGTTTATAGGACTGTCTTCATGCACGTGTTTAACGTCCCGTCTCTCTCCAGCTGAGTAAGAAGAGGAAGAGGAAGCACAGCGGTGACAGCGAGGACGAGGCGAGCGCCTCAGAGAGCGAGTCAGAGTCCGACTCAGACTCCAACTCTCACTGCTCGGAGAAACCCGAGGAGAGGGGGAGAGAGGCGGAAGGAGAAGGAGAGCCGGAGGGGGATGGAGAGGGAGAAGAGGATGGAAGGAATGAAGAAGGAGAAGAGAAGGATGAAGAAGAGGAAGAGGAGGGTGAAGGTCAGTGTGGGGGGTTGTGTTATCTCTACTGCTCTGTCTGGTAAGACACACATGCTGAACTGTGTGTGTGTGTGTGTGTGTGTGTTAGCTGATGTGAAGGCCGAAAGGAAGAGAAGCAGAGTGAGAAAGAGAAGGAGGAGAAGAAGGTGAAGCGATCAGCCTCCTAAACCTCGTCCGCTCCACATGACCTGCTCTCTGTTCATGAGGAGCATCGCACCCACCATCTCTAAAGCCGAGATCGTCGCGGTCCGTTCATTCGTTAATCAGTTCCTTCATCAGTGAAGTAGTCACAAGTGTAATATATATATATATATATATAAAATAATTGCTGACCGTTGGTGATATCTGTGTGTTTCCATCCTCAGTTGTGTCGTCGTTATCCTGGATTCATGCGTGTGTGTTTGTCTGAACCACAACCCGAGCGCAGGTAACACACACACACACACACACACACGTGGTGATGCCCTGTCTGTTATTTTAAAATAATAATAATGTGCATTTATGATTTTGAGTAAATTTTAAAATCGTGTGTGTGTGTTAGGTTTTTCAGGCGTTGCTGGGTGACCTTTGACCGAGGCGTCAACATCAAAGAGATCTGCTGGAACTTACAGAACATCCGTGTGAGTGATTACTCCTCCATTTTATCTTCATTCGTTTCTTTCTTTCTTTCTAGATTCTGTGTTCAGTGTAGAGAGTGAGTACGATTCCACAGTCTCTGATCCACTGAGATCCAGAGAGGAGCACACTGCACATTTTTGTAAACTTTTCTGGAACCTTCCACAGTGGAATAGTTTTTGAATATTATTTATTTATTTATTTTCTATTTGTGTGTGTGTGTGTGTGTGTGTGTGTGTGTGTGTGTGTAGCTGCGTGACTGTGAGTTAGCTCCAGGAGTGAAGCGAGGGTGCCGGGTTGGCGTGAGGAACATTAACGGAACCACGGCATAAACAAGTTCTTAGAAACGACATCAAACTGTCTGCTAAACTTATACACGCCCTGGACGATAGGGAGAGACTGTGGGCGTGGGGAGCCACACACACTGCTGAGGTGAGACACATATATACGTTTGTATGCATGTATGTGTAAATAAAATGTACTACTCTCTGTAACGTGTGTGTGTGTGTGTGTAGCTTCCAGCTCAGAACCCCATCCTAAAAAACATCACGGATTACCTCATAGAGGAAGTGAGTGCCGAGGAGGAGGGCTACTGGGAATGGCGGTCGGAGTTGACTCGAGGAGGATGAGGACTAAAGAAGGAACCCCACTGAGATCACTGTGGAGAGAGACGAGAAACTGGTCAAGGCAGGAACACCTGCACCTTCCCCACACATCACCATTAACTCAACACACCCTGGGGGGTAATGAGCGTTAAACAGAATCTAAGCTCATTAAGTGTGTGTGTGTGTGTGTGTGTGTGTGTGTGTGTTGCAGGTGTTGGATCGTCTGCTGTTTTATCTGCGTATCGTTCACTCTATCGATTATTACAACATGTGTGAATACACGAGTGAGGACGAGATGCCCAACCGCTGTGGGATCATCCACGTCCGCGGCCCGATTCCTCCAAACCGCATCACACACCGAGAGGGTGAGACAGACACACACACACACACACACACACACACACACACACACACAGTGCTTCATCATAACGAGTGCGCTGTTACAACTTTCAGAAGAACACTTCAGTGTTTAATCCATCCCTCTGCGTGTGTGTGTGTGTGTGTGTGTGTTGTGTGTGTGTGTGTGTGTGTGTGTGTAGTGAGTGACTGGGAGAAGACGTTCGAGGACAAACTCGGCCCCTTGTTCAGTGTGAAGGAGACCCTGTCCGAGGAGGAAGCCCTAAAGATGGGACGCAAAGACCCGGAACAGGAAGTGGAGAAGTTTGTGTCTGCGAACACACAGGAGCTGGGGAAGGACAAGTGGCTGTGTCCTCTCAGCGGAAAGAAGTTCAAGGTGCAGTTTCCAGATCCGAGAACATCCTCACTTCACTGTATTTATGTACAGCTATATTATATTCTATTATATATTTACTTACTTCTTTCTTTTCCCGCTCGTCAGGGTCCGGAGTTTGTGAGGAAGCACATCCTGAACAAACACGGAGATAAGATCGAGGAGGTGAAGAAGGAGGTGGAGTTCTTCAACAACTTCCTGATGGACGCTAAAAGACCTTCCATCCCCGAGATTAAGCCTCTGCCCCCTCCAGGCCCCACTCCGGGTGAGCGAGCCCACTCTTACACGCCCACTCGTCCGACTCCACGAAACCCGTGATGTTTATACGGTCACAGATGAAGCCATGCAATCCTTTCCTAACGATTAACACCATCAACGTTCCTCCTGCTGTCGGCCAATCAGATCTCACCGTACTGCACGCGCACTGACATCAAAAAGCCCATCATATCCCTAACCCATGATCAGTTTTAATCTCTCTCTCTCTCTCTCTCTCTCTCTCTGTAGGTGTGATGTCTCCTGGTGGTCCTCCCTTCCACCCTCAGGGTCCTCAGGGCTTGCTGGGATTTGGGCAGCCCAGACCTCCAGTGATGGGTTATGGAGGTAAATGGATTGTGTGTGTGTGTGTGTGTGTGTTTTATGAAGTGTATATAATTTTTCTTCTCCCCTCCATTGCAGGTCCTCCTTATCCTCCAAACCAGTATGGTGGAGGAGGAAGGGGGAATTACGACAATTTCCGTGGTCAGGGTGGTTATCCCGGCAAACCCAGAAACAACCGGTACGTACTTCACACTATTCACTCTCTCTCTCACACACACACACACACACACACACACACACAACACCTCTCTCTCTCACACACACACACACACACACACACACTCTCTCTCACACACACACACACACGGGATTCTACACAGATGGTCCTTTTACAGCGTTAATTAATCATGCAGGACAGACTGAACTTTAGAACCATCTACATTACATTCTTCTTATTCATTCTCTCTCGAACCCGTGTGTATGTGTGTGTGTGTGTGTGTGTGTGTGTGTGTGTGTTCTTTCTTCGTGATGTCTTTCAGGATGATGCGCGGCGATCCTCGCAACATCATCGAGTATCGCGACCTGGACGCTCCCGAGGACGTGGACTTCTTTTAGACACGCCCTCTTTTTACTTCTCCTTTTTACTGCCCGGCTCTCGTTTTAATCGCCATGAACCTCGTGCAGGACCGAGCGCCTCGTTAGTGTTCACGAGTGCGCGCCGTCACGCAACACACTTTACATTAGCCCTTGTTTTCTTCTTCAATAAAACCGTGATGTGGAGCACATCCTCTCGCTCTGCCTGCTTGATTTATTTATCATTGTTTGAATCCAATAACTCACAGGTTTGTGTTTAAACAACACTCCAAAGTCCAAAACCAGTCAGAGACGTACGTAAAGATCGTGGATCATTTCCGGAGAGGAAAGAAGCTTCACGAAGTAAACGCTCAGCTACGGTTCAAGTTCCCTCGGTGGAAATGTGTTAAAATATGACGCTCATGACCTGTTCAACAATAACAACAACAACAACAGCGGTGCGGTGTTACAGGACGCTTAACAGGAAATCCTGAAAATTAATAAAAACTGGAGAGCGTAGCGCAGCCGCAAATCTGAGAGGGTTTCTTACACAGCTGCTGGGGGGCGGGGTGTAACACAGCTGCGATGGGGGGGCGGGGTGTAACACAGCTGCGGTGGGGGGAGGGTGTAACACAGCTGGGACGGTTTTATAATACAATAATCAGAGAGAAGGAAAGTCCATCCATCTTCTACTGATTATTCCTTTTCAGGGTCACATGGGGCACAAGGCGAGAGGGAAAGTGAAGGATATAATAGATGCATTAATGAACCTTTATTGATGAAGATTATGGGAATTAAAGTGGGGGGGTATGAAACGTGGTAATAATAACCAGAATGGGAAATGTAGAACATTATTCAGGTCTACTATATTTATTTTTAAATCCTGTATTCTGCTTCTACACGTAAACTATAAAATGTTACGCGCTTTGGGATGTTTTTACTCTTCTAGTTTTTTATTTGTTCTTATTGAATTTGATGATTAGTTATGGTTCTGAACGTGGAAGATACTGGAGCTTCTTTAAACCCTGTTCTTGCTGAGAACTCAAGAATAGAATGTTCCTCAGGACAGCGTCTTCTGATTAAGAACTCTCCGACTAAACCCAAATGATAACGTCTTCAGTCCGTTTGAACTAAAGGTTAAAGGTTAGTGTGTGTGTGTGTGTGAGTGTGTGTGTATGAGTTTATGTATGAGTGTGTGTGGAATACGATGGCGGCATTTTGCCTTCGTGTTTAAACACTGAGGGTTTCAGAAACGTGTTGCGTGTTTTGTGAATTTAATGGAAGACATAAGTACTGCAGCAGTGGGGCAGTTTTGGGGGCAGGGCGTCTGTAAGGTTTTGGGGGAGGGGCATCTGTAAGGTTTTGGGGGAGGGGCGTCTGTAAGGATTTGGGGGGCAGGGCGTCTGTAAGGTTTTGGGGGAGGGGCGTCTGTAAGGTCTGTAATATTTATGTCTTTATGTGAAACAAATAAGATTTTATTTAACATTTTAAAGCAAATTATTATGGATTTCTAATCATTACATGTTTGTGTATGTATTTACCTCTTATTTATTCAATAAACTTTTTATTTTGTGTCTATTTATTTATTTAAGTAGGTAATTTAGGAATCCAGTTCATTTGATGTAAGAACGGTGGAAACTTCATGAAAAAAGTCTCTCTCTTCTCTCTCTCTACTCCTCTTTCTTCCTCTTTGTTGTCTCTCTACTTGTTGGTGGTTTTCTGTAAATCTGAATCTGAATGAGGAGCAGCAGAGAGCAGCAGGCAGACAGGACACAGGCCTGAGAGTGGAGAGAGTGAGACTCCTACAGAGAGAGAGACAGAGAGAGAATCAGCAATAAACTGATTTTAATAAGACTTACCTTTGTGTTTAATAGACACCTCACACAGTGTGTGTTTAACTGGTACATAACACAACAGTGTGTGTATGTGTGTGTGTGTGTAAAGATATATATGTGTATGTGTGTGTGTGTTTGTGTGTATGTGTGTGTGTTACCTGTGTGGATCGGAAGGCGCGTCCCAGAGATGCCAGAAACACCAAAAACACACTTGCCCCAGAAAGCTGCCCCGTGGAACCACTCTTCAGATTACAACCTGCCTGGATCAACTACACACACACACACACACACACACACACACGGATAAGTCCAGAGCAACACAAGAACACAATAATTACACCTCAAACAGTCACAGGGAGAGAAACGGTGAAGCAACCCGGCTGGTGATGACAAGGCGCACACTCCACTCCTGCATCGTCATGACAACGACCGCAAGGTCAGAGCTGAGGTCAGCAGGTACATCACACGAATACACACTGAGGAGAACACAACCTACAGTAACACACACGCACACACACACACACACGCGCCGCCTTCACGCACACCGCAGCACCCCACGCTGCACACACTCCTTACGCCCCTGCAACTCACACGTAAACATTGAGCTGTGTGTTGTACTTTAACACAGAGAATAGTGTATATTACATGTACACTGGGTTTGCAATGCATTATGGGTAATAATATAGTGCACTATCAAGGGAGTGCGTGTATCCACTGACAAAATGGCTGCATCATAAA
>CM022775.1:302103-317103 GCA_012411365.1 Ameiurus melas | reverse complement strand
GCTAATAGAATAAAACATTTCTGTGTGATTTGTTGATAAAAACATACGTTCTATGTGTAAAAGTGTTTAAAGTGGTAAACGTAACTCTGCTGTCGGTGTTTTATTGCAGTCTCAGCGCTAACATCGGAGAGTTAGCATGAGCGCCTCTGCTAATCTGCTAATAATGAGTTTCCATTAGCGCCGCTTTGCTTTTAGCGATGTTGGAGTCTGATCAGTGTTTATTAGCAATGGTGGAGGTGTGTATTTCTTTTCAGTAAACTGACACGGGTGTGTGTGTGTGTGTGTGTGTGTGTGTGTTTAGCTGCTTTATATAGCAAGCAGATTGGACAGTCAGTGAGAGAGTGCATGGTGTCCGGTGTCCTGCTCAGCTATAATCACCTTTTACCTTCTGTGTGTGTGTGTGTGTGTGTGTGTGTGTGTGTGTGTGATTGAATAGTCGACATTAAAGGAGAGGAGGTATCACAGTTTAATACTTTTACAGTTTAAAACACAGTTTAACGCTAGCTCCACGTAGCCGTTACGCCTCAGTCTGATGTGTCTGAGGTTGTAATCAGACTCTGATGTAGCGAATAATCAACATGAACCTTTAATAAAGAGGGTTTTTTCTGCATCAGGACTTTCACCTCTTTTATTCCTGTTACTTAAACTTGAATATAATATAATGATTGTTTCCCTCTGTGACTTGTCCTCGCTGCCGTCAGCGGCCTTTTTGCTGTTCCGTGTTAGACGAGTGAATAAAGGCCTGTGAGTGAAATGTCTACAGCTCGATTCCTCGAAAACAATCATGAGGAACGCTCTGAGGAACGCTCTGAGGAACGCTCTGAGGAACAATACAAAAGTTCATTAGTTTCATCACTGGAGAAAGACATTACACGCTGTGGGCGTGTCATAAGCTTCAACATGGACCACAGTGTGAGAAAAACAACATTAACAACATCGGGAAGAATGAGCTGTGTGTGTGTGTGTGTGTGTGTGTGGTGATATACTCATGCATTCACACATCCTCATGAAGATGCTTAATATCAACTGTCTCTCTCTCTCTCTCTCTCGTTATATAGATCTCCCTGTCTCTCTCTAGCCTTGTCTCTCTCTTTCTCTCTCTCTCTCTCGCTCTGTCTGTCTTGCTATATGTCTCTCTCTCTCTCTCTCTGTCTTGCTATATGTCTCTCTCTCGCTCTGGAATCAAGGCCAGCATGTCCTCCCCTGGTCTCAGTAACTGGGCCAAACCGGGACATTTCCCCAGAGAGTCTCCACACTCAGCACAATGAGTGACATTGAACAATTCCCACAGGGCGTGTTCCAATTTACACTCGCTCCCTAAAGTGTGCACTATAATGTGTTTTCTCAGATGGGATTTCTGACTGAATGGGAAGTGATTTCCTGATGGAGGTGTGTGTGTGTGTGTGTGTGTGTGTGTGTGTGTGATGATGTACCCTCTCACATCACTTTCTCTTCATCTATTATCTGATTCATATCATGGTTTTAATCTACACTAATATTCCAAAAGCACTAGTTTGGTGCACTACTCAGAGGAAGTGGATGTGATTTAGGACGCAGCCGGAGTGTGTTTCTTACCTGTAGCGCGCGCTCCTGTTTTCCGCCACACCTTGATGTTTGATGGAAGATTCGGATTATTCCAACCTCCTACAGACAGCAGACCAAACTCCGTGTGTTTATATTTACTGTTTCCTTCCCGTGCAGTCACTCCACTGAGGAGGAGGAGGAGGTCCGCGCGCGCGGTCCGGTTAATCCGGGACAGACGGTAAACTCTAGTGTACGGAGTGACTCTCAGGCTTCAGGGCGAACGCATTAATCCCGCATTAATCCCGCACGAGAGAGGTGGTGAGGATAAACGCGTCCGTTTCCGGCGGGAGAGACGCGCCGGTCCCGCTGCGCTCGTGCCAACTCCCGACCAGCGGAAAGTAGCGCGCGCATGCTCCTCTCTCCAAAACTCGCTACAAGTCGCCGAGTGACGTCACGGCTTCCAATTTGCATTTTCGCTATAATAATTGAGGTGATTTACATATCGAGAAGTTTTATTGGTGGAAAAAACACACAGTTATATCTAATATAAGGTGGAATTTATTCAACACAAAGGTGATCATGTTCCTAAAACACAGGGATGTGATGCTTCAGGAAAATCATCAGCTTACAGCAACTCAGCCGTTTTTATTAGTATAAAATACACTTTTTATCCGTTTATAGTTACATTTAATGTCAGTGAAACAAGTTAGTGCCTGTTGTCACTTGTATTGCAGCAGCTATAAACTCCTCTGTCCTGAAGTTGGACGTCTCTGTACACATCCCTGTACACGTCTCTATAGATGTCCCTGTACACGTCCAGGTACACGTCTCTATACACATCCCTGTACACGTCCGTGTACATGTCCCTATACATCTCCCTGTACACATCCCTCCCTATACACGTCCCTATACATGTCCCTATACACGTCCCTGTACACGTCTCTATACATGTCCCTGTACACGTCCTGGTACACGTCTCTATACACGTCCCTGTACACGTCCCTGTACATGTCCCTATACATCTCCCTGTACACGTCCCTCCCTATACATGTCCCTATACATGTCCCTATACACGTCCCTGTACACGTCTCTATACATGTCCCTATACACGTCCCTGTACACGTCTCTATACATGTCCCTGTACACGTCCCTGTACACGTCTCTATACATGTCCCTATACATGTCCCTGTACACGTCCCTGTACATGTCCCTATACATCTCCCTGTACACATCCCTCCCTATACATGTCCCTATACACGTCCCTGTACACGTCTCTATACATGTCCCTGTACACGTCCAGGTACACGTCTCTATACACGTCCCTGTACACGTCCCTGTACATGTCCCTATACATCTCCCTGTACACATCCCTCCCTATACACGTCCCTATACACGTCCCTGTACACGTCTCTATACATGTCTTTTACCCTATTCTCTGTACACGATCCTGTACACGTCTCTATACATGTCCCTATACATGTCCCTGTACACGACTCTATACACGTCCCTATACACGTCCCTATACATGTCCCTGTACACGTCTCTATACATGTCCCTGTACACGTCCCTGTACACGTCTCTATACATGTCCCTGTACACGTCCCTCCCTAAACACGTCCCTATATATTTCCCTGTGCACGTCCCTATACATGTCCCTATACATGTCCCTATACATGTCCCTATACATGTCCCTGTACTCGTCTCAATACATGTCCCTGTGTACATCCCTGTATATGTCCCTGAACACGTCCCTCTACACGTCGCCAAATGAGCTGTTGCTATAGAAACGATAACGGATCAGAGCAAGCGCATTAATATAAACCTGTGATTTGCAGCTGCAGTGTAGGTGATGAGACATGTGCAGGTGTGTGTGTGTGTGTGTGTGTGTCCTGTCAGGTCCACATAAAACACACACTCGACATGTTTGGTGTCCTACTCTCAGCTTTTTCTCCTGCAGGTGTGAAGTGAATGTACAGTGCGCACTTTACTCAGTCTTTCTGCAAGTCTGTTAAAAAGTTTTTCCTGCAATCAGAAAACTGGAGTTTCTGTAAATGCTTCACACACACACACACACACACACACACACACACGATGTTGGGCGTGGCCGGTGATGAAGGAGATGTTGGTGTGCAGTGTGTAATGTGTAAAAATACACTGCGTGTGATTCAAGACGAAGATTCACCGGATACCTAAAGAGTTAGCTAAAGTGTCTAACTGTCTGTAATTCCAGCTCACTTCCTGTTCCTGTTGCCTGAGCATGCTGTTCCCATTCCCAGAATTCCCACACACACACACACACACACACACACACACACACACACATAGACGCCACACACACACACACACGCACACACACACACATAGACGCACACACACACACACACACACACACATAGACGCACACACAACTCACACACAGACACACAGAACACACACACACATACACACAGACACACACACACACACACACACATAGACGCACACACACACACACACACATAGATGCACACACACACACACATAGGCACACAACAACACACACACACACACACATAGACGCACACACACACACACTCACACACACACACACACACACACACACACTCAACACACACACTCACACACACACACACACACACTCACACACTCACACACTCACACACACTCACACTCACACACTCACACACACACACTCACACACACACACTCACACACACACACACTCACACACACAACACACACACCACACACACACACACACACACTCACACACTCACACACACACACACACACACACACACTGTGTCAAATTAGGATTTAGATGAACAGGATCAAGTGACTGACTTTTTTTGGTGGGGGCGAAAAAGAGATAGAGAGAGGCAGGCAGAGAGAGACAGATAGACACAGAAAGACAGACAGACAGAGAGAGAGACAGACAGAGAGAGAGACAGACAGAGAGAGAGAGGTGATCATTATTTTGTTGTGTATATTTGGAAGACTTGATTCTTGATTTGTTTGGGAGTTTTTTTTTCATTGTTTGTTTGTTTGTTTATTTTTATGTGCATGTATTTATTTGTTTATTTCATATTCAATGCTTTGGCAACTCTGTACCACAATCACTAATAAAGCTTCTTTGAATTTTTATTTGAGAGAGAGACAGACAGACAGACAGACAGGCAGAGTGAGACTACTTGTCTGTCTGTACAGGTGTATAACTGGCTTTTAACAAATCTCAATTTAGCATCACATTACAGAAGGCAGACACCCCTCACACACACACACACACACACACACACACACACACACACACACACACACACACACACACACACAGAGAGATATTGTAATTCCGGTCAGTGGAGCTTTTAGTGTAGCATAATGTGTGTATTGAGCTGCTACTAAAAGCACAGCAGCTGTATTAGCTCAGCAGATAACCAGAGGAGTGTGTATTAAAAGCTTGCATCTCTCTCTCTCTCTCTCTCTCTCTCTCTCACACACACACACACACACACACACACACACACACAGCTTAATGCATGCACAGCGGATGTTATCTGTCTGCCGTTCATGGCTCTGATGGACAGAGGGAAGACACGCAGAGACAGCAACTTGAGACACTGTTTGTGTGTGTGTGTGTGTGTGTGTGTGTGTGTGTGTGTGAGAGAGAGAGAGAGAGAGATTAACCCATTTAAGTGTGTGAGTACAGAAACAAAGCTTTTACCGCTGTAATTGTTTTAAATTGAAATCTAAATCTCTGTAAGACACCAGCTCCACTTCGTCTCTTTCTTTACAGGATTAAAGGATAACTGCTTTAGGGATTTTTTGGGGGGGTTAATTAATAAATAACGGTCATGTGATCTCTTCAATCTCTTTCGTCACACATTAAAAATAAACTGTGGAAAGATTTCAGACTGAAAGCACAAGCAGTTTTGGAAAATAGTTTTGAGGTAAAACTATTCACCTTGTTTTTGTCCAATCTCTCGAGTTTGACTTTAATTTGATATCAGATCTGAAAAAACTGTCAAATGTTTAATAAACTGACGTGTTCTGAGTTCTTTATTACTTTGAGCAAAACTTGAATTTGTTGTAAACTATACATTTTTTTAATTCCTGAAATGATTTCGATTATTTGATCTCATTATTTAGCAGCATCCATCCATCCGTCTTCTACCACTGGACAGGGTCCCAGTCCATCGCAGGGACAATCACATACACACTCACACACACATTCATACGACACTTTAGACACGCCCATCAGACTACAGTGCTTGTGTTTGGACTGGGGGAGGAAACCGGAGAACCCGGAGGAAACCCCGCAGCACGGGGAGAACATGTAAACTCCATTATTTAGCAGCAGTGTGTGTTAAATCTTCTTCTTTCTCAGCATCATCATTATTATTATTATTATTAGTAGTAGTAGTAGAATAAATAATAATAATAATTCTATAAATAAAACTGTAAATGTACCAGCAGGTGAATCAGAAACACCGCACTGTGTCTTTAAGAGTCGACTAGAGCTGCTGATTGGCTCTCTGGAGGTCTGAGTATCCCATGATGCATCTGTGTCACAACAATGTGAGAGTTCTCCACAAGCTGAGACAAACCAGGATGATCCCAAAGAGAAGAGGTGTGTGTGTGTGTGTTAATGTGATGTGGTTCAGTGCAGTCTACAATGGACCCTTGTTCACTTCCCCTAAGCCCTTGGAGGTGTGTATTAACAGTGTGTGAGGATGCAGAGTAAAAACACACACACACACACACACACATACACATACACACACACACACACACACACACACAAAGCTAAATATTTATATAAACACATTAATAAACACTACAGCACACTGAGTTCTGTACTGTAAATAAATAAATAAATAAATAAATAGGCGGTCCCACCGGCCCATTAACGGCTATTGCTCATGGAATAGAAAAGGGGTGGAGCTTAAAGAGTGCCCCTCCCTTCCATGTTTCATACACCCATAAAACAGAAATGGTACAGTACAGTTATTCCTACACACAGAGGACAGTCTCTGCACAGCACAGTGGAGGTTCAGCCAGAAGGCGTTCCGCATGTCCTCCAGGAACTGAGCGTAATCAGCTTTAATCTTCCCCTCTTCTTCCTTTACTGGGTCCTGAACACACACACACACACACACACACCTTTCCATTGAGCTGGAGGATCTCAGAGGTCCTCCTCCTCCTGCAGGATCTCTGTAGCTTTAGTGTGCAGCGGGATGAACTCCGGAAGTGTTTATCGTAAAACTCGTCCAGCGCCCGCATGTGTTTACTGTAACTAACCAACCAGTTCACTGACGGGAAGTGTGTCCTCTGAGCCAACTTCTTATCCAGACCCCAAAACACCTGAGACACAGAGAGAGAGAGAGAGAGAGAGAGAGAGAGAGAGAGAGAGAGAGAGAGAGAGAGAGAGAGAGAGAGAGAGAGAGAGAGACACAGAGAGAGAGAGAGAGAGAGAGAGAGAGAGACACAGAGAGAGACACAAAAGAGAGAGACAGAGAGAGAGAGAGAGAGAGAGACACAGAGAGACACAGAGAGAGAGAGAGAGAGAGAGAGAAGACACAGAGAGAGAGAGAGAGAGAGAGAGAGACAGAGAGAGAGAGAGAGAGAGAGAGAGAGAGAGAGAGACACAAGAGAGAGAGAGAGACAGAGAGAGAGACACAGAGAGAGACACAAAGAGAGAGAGAGAGAGAGAGAGAGACACAGAGAGAAGGAGAGAGAGAGAGAGAGAGAGAGAGAGAGACACAGAGAGAGAGAGAGAGAGACACAGAGAGAGAGAGAGAGAGAGACAGAGAGAGAGAGAGAGACCGCAGAGAGAGACACAAAAGAGAGAGAGACACAGAAGAGAAGAAGAGAGAGAGAGAGAGAGAGACACAAAAGAGAGAGAGAGAGACAGAGAGAGAGAGAGAGAGAGAGAGACAGAGAGAGACACAGAGAGAGACACAGAGAGACACAAAAAAAAAGAGAGAGAGAGAGAGAGAGAGAGAGAGAGAGAGAGAGAGAGAGAGAGACAGAGAGAGAGAGAGAGAGAGAGAGAGGAGAGAGAGAGAGAGAGAGAGACAGAGAGAGAGAGACACAGAGAGAGACAGAGAGAGAGAGAGAGGAGAGAGAGAGAGATCTTATTAAATCAATTGACTGAAAGTAAATGTGGAATAAACGCATTTTTAAAAAGCATTCTTAGCGTGTTCAATACTTTTTTGTCATTCCACTTTATTACACATAACTTTATTTATGGACTTTAATGTTGTGAATTCTTTATATTTCCGGATTTCTTGAGTTAATACTGATGTCCGGTGAAAATTCCACGTGAATAACTTCACTGGAAATATATTTACTGAAAACAATGTTAACATAATTATTTCCCCGCTGTACATAAAGGATCTGGCGAGCAGTCTGGAGCGATCGGTCCCCGGTCTCACTCTGTGGGACTCAAATCAAATGGCTGCTCTACGCAGATGTCCTGGTCCTGCTGTCTCCCACTGAACAATTTATATCGATAACTTCTTTGATAAAGTCTTTAAACGGAGCACGTATCAGGGTAAACTCCATGAATTCGCTCACATGTTACCTCTTTCATCTACAATTCCCCATTCCAGTATGAACTCGCATAAGGAATGAAGACAAGTTCTTCCTGAAACAAAATGCAGATTTATTTACTTTTTTATTTAGTAGAAAGACACCGTTGACCTGTAAATGATTCACAGATGTCCAGAAATGGAATAGAAAGAGTCACAGAACCAAACCGTTTGAAAAGCACAATACCTGCTTCAGCCACAATGGAAAACTCTTTTGGAATAAAAAAATTCTGAATAGTTTGCCACACAAATGGATCCATTTTGATTGAAAGCTTCAGCTACAAAAAGAACACAATAAATAAAGATGCATTTAGATTAAAACCCTTGACAGATGTGGGTCAGAGTAATTCAGCTCTCTGAAAGGTAAACACTTACACACCTGACACAGCCAAAATCAGAACTGCATATAATTACAGTTAATAACCAGGTGACATTAATCAGAAAAGCAGGTCCATTTTGGTACCTTATCTCACTGTATAAATACAAGGCAAGCTATTTAAAGTTGACTGTGGAACAGTCGAGACATCAATAAGGCAACTAATGGTGTCTCGACAGTGGTTTTCAAAGTGGGGGCCGCCAGGGGGCGCCCGGGGGGCCTCAACAATTTGGTGTGAAAAATACATTCTCACTCTCAGACAACCACACACACAAACACACACACAAACACACACACACACACACACACACACACACACACACACACACACAATTCCTAATGTAATATAATGTAAACATATAAGATGTAATTATTAATAATAAAAAAGGGGGGGGTATATTCAGAAGTCTGCATTTTTAATGTGTTCTAAAGACATTTTGCAAAAGGGGGGTCAAATGTTAATTCCATTTGGGGGGGCCTTGCCCTATAAAAGTTTGGGAACCCCTGGTCTAAGATATAGCATCAAATTCTGTTGACGGGTTGAAGTTTCGCACTTACGGAGTTTCAGTTCATTCACTTCCTGTGTTTCTGGCATCGTACAACTACAGTTCTTAAAAATTGTCTTTATGTATATTATGTGATATTTCTGTGTAAATGTCTTTGTTTGGGTTTTCACATTTCGACATTCGGGGTGCATTATTTGTGTTTTATTTTTACACGACCACAAACTGCATTGTGTCCTCCCAGGCAGACGATGGCGCTGTGAGCAGTGTTTCAGCCTTGTCAGCTGCTTATTAGCGCGCATCCGGGCAAGCGGTACATCCGGGGATTTTTCCTTTTCTGGAAGGAGACCGTGGGTGGCGGGACTTTGCTGAATATTAAGCGGTAATAATGGTTCCTTTAAACGCGTATTTATACTTGTTAATTTCTCATGTGCCAATAAATAAAGATATTTGGACACTTTTCAGACCTGCTAGTTAAAGCTAATATCTATAAAGAGCGCGAGTTGAGTAATATTATCTCGCTGGTATAATGTTGTTCGCCTATTCAGTATGCTAGCTGTGGGCTGATTAGCCAACGGCTTTCATTATAACATGCTATTAAAGTTTTCAATTATTTTAGATATTTGTTCATGAAACGTAGCTGATTTTATTTGTAAAAGATCCGTTAGCTGTGTTTATTAGCGATGATTAGTCCCACAGTTCCTCCTGTGAATAAGGCATTAATGAAGTGCACTGCTGGTCTAATGTTCTATATATAATAGAATATCATTTCTCTTAAAGAGGAAGAGATATTAACTCATACACTTTAATGCAGAAATAAACTAAATGTTCCACTGGCGTTCCTGATTCTGTGTTTTGGATAAAAGCGTCTGCCAAGTGAATAAATGTAAATGTGTAGAAGTCGTACCCTATGTAATGTGCATTATGTTCACTAGGGGGAATAGTCAGAAGTTTGTAATGGACAGCGCTCTCTCTCTCTCTCACACACACACACACACACACACGAGGGAGAGAGCAGATCAAATCTAATTAATGTGGAGCGTTGTGTGTGCTGTGTCACTGAGTGATGACTTGTTCTCTCGTGTGTGTGTTCAGTGTGATTTAGAGCCTGTGTGTCACTGACGGACCGACATGGCGGACAGTGATGATGAGTACGATCGCCGGCGCAGGGATAAATTCCGCCGGGAGAGGAGCGACTACGATCGGTCTCGAGAACGAGAAGAGCGGCGCAGAGACGACTGGAGTGATCGGTGAGCACCGGGGAATCAACACCGCCCGTTAAAATCAGACTAACCGAGCTCTGCAAACGATATATCCATATAATTCAGCTAGTGTTTTATTATTAGACGTACCGCGTTTATGGAGAACGTGGCCTCCACCGTGATCCACCGTTCTCGTGTTCCTGCGTGGTTTTTATTTGTGTTTGTTGTGTTTGTGGTGAACTGGCGGCCGTCGGCCAGAGAGTGGGATCGCGGGAGAGAGAGGCGGAGCCGTGGCGAGTACCGCGAGTACGAGAGAGGACGGAGGGAGAGGTTCTCACCACCTCGACATGACATGAGCCCGCAGCAGAAGCGCATGAGGAGGGACTGGTACAGTGTTTTACACACATTAAAAAATGCATAAATGAGGTGCATTTAAATGAAATGACTAATTTTAAGGTGTGTGTATGTTTATATATATATAAATTAATTATATTAATTAATTAATTACACCGTGTACACTTTCTTTTAATTTTCCAAACCTCCCTCACACTCCTCAGGGATGACCACGGTGGAGCCACGTATCACGGAGGTTATGATCTGGGTTATGGAGGAGGTGGGGGACCCAGTTACGCCCTCCACAGCCCTGGGGTCACCCGATATCCACCTCATGCAGCCGCACGCCACTCCCCATCCAGGCCAGGTGAGGGCGCCCGTAAAATCATTTCATAATTTTGCTGTGCTAATAATTAGCGGTGGGTTAGATAACAGATCATTTAGACTCATTGTGTTTTCTTTCCCAGGTTGGGGAACATCCATGACCTGGACCTGGGTCCTCCTCCGCCCGTGATGAAGACCTTCAAAGAGTTCCTGTTGTCTCTGGAACGGCGCTGTGGACGGGCGAGTCGGTGGCCGCTACTAGAGTACAAAATCGAGTTCAGACGCCAGCAGATGCAGGAGTTCTTCCTCGCCCACAAGGAGAAGAGTAGATACGACCGAGGCCAGTGATTTCTGTATAGATTACAGCGTTGTGTTTAATAATGCATGCGGTTTAATAGCGCAGGAGAGGAGGGGAAACGGGAGTGGGTTGAGTGATGCAGGAGGAGGATTAGCTGCTGGGGTTTTATTCCAGATTAAATAAAACACTAATGCATCTGTACTGCATTTAGAGTTCTGCCTCACTGGGACGGTGTTAGTTCTCTCTTATAGACACGTCTGCAGTTTGCTCCGAGATCAGACCGTCTCAGTCCGTGGTCTAAAAACAGTCGTGTTCTTTTAAATAAATAAATCACTTTTCTTGAAGACTAAAAAAAGAAGCGCAGCTTGTTACTGGCGTTCGTGAGAAACCGCAAAGAAGCGTCGACTCGTCTGTCCCGAAGATGTCTGGGGAATTAAAGTTAGTTTTTTACAAAGCGCTGACACTGGAGACTCCTTCCATAAACTCTACATTAACACGTTTATCATCAGCAGACCGTTCGCCGTACTGCTGAATGAGCCGTTACCGTGGAAACGGTAACGAGTGCACTAATATTAATAATTAACCTGAGCTGCTGCTCTAGAAAACGCCTCCGCACCTCCTGACCAATCAGGATCGAGCGCTCGGTAGCAGCAGTGCGGCGTGAAGTCCTCTATAGAAACGCCGAGACGCTAACGCCGTCCCAGCAGGCTTCAGTCTCCTGATTGTTGTTTATTTTCCTGACCTTTTTTTTCTCCACAGGATTATTGCTTTATTTCCTTAAACAGATGTCATGCTTCATGTTCAAGTTTGTTTTCTTTTTCTTTCTTATTTTATTTTTTTTTACTACAATTAACAACCCGAATTGCTTCTTCCCTTCTTCCACGGCAAGGTTTTTCAGAAGACGAGTGCGAGTGTGTGGGAACTCCGCAGGAGGCCGTGTGTTAGAGAGTCAGGGCTCGCACTGCGCACAATGCAGCTGCTTTAGAAACCAAGTGTTCAGGGTTTTAGTCAGACAGTCCTCCCAGCGCACAAAACACAAACCTCCCCGTCTTTTTCACCTCCCTTTTTTTTTTTGATATGCGGGAATTGAAAATGGCAAGAGTGCAGAAAATGTGTGTCTTTTTTTTTTTACACACACACACACACGTGCGCGTGCACACACACCTGAGGAGCCCTCTCTGTCTATATGTGTGGTAATACTGCGAGTTAAACCTGCAGGTAAATGTATAGAAAAATGTTTTGAGCCAAAAAAAAAAAAAAATGCAGATTTGATAAATGTTGTTTACTGTGTTTGTGTTTCTCCCTGTAGCTGTGGTGAGTGGAACATTTCTTAGTTTTTTTATTTCATTCTATACACAGTTACTGAGTCAGTGGAGGGGACAGAATATTGTGTACACACACACACACACACACACACACAGTGGTATAAACAGGAAGTGATGTAGATACCATTCATTATTCAGTGTTTTTTCATTTCTTTAGAAAGAAGTCTTTAATGTTTAAAGTGTGAGCTGCTTTAGAGAGAGAGAGAGAAGACTTACTGTTATTAACTCTCCTTCTCTCTCTCACTCTCTCTCTCTCTCACTTCTTCACGTCTGCTCCGTCTCTGTCGCTCTCTCTCTCTCTCTAGGTTTCGCTCTAGTATCACCCTGACCGAGTCGGGGAAGAGGAAGGCCCGGCTCACGCCGCTCTGCAGAACCCGTTTCCGTGTGTTTCAGTATTTAATGGAGAACGGCTGGTTCGATAACATCTCCATGGACATCGATCCGCTCCGCGGATCTTAAAGATCCTCGGCCCGGGTTCGCATTAACATCACGTTTGGTGTAAAACTCGCTTTCTAAAGTAAAAATTTGATCAGTCAAGTAGATTTTGGTCACATGACCAGAAGTTGGCGTATAAGTGAAGTGTTGGGCCCTTGAGCGGCCCTGTGTGACGTGTGGGAGATCAAGGCTGGTTTAAAACACGGATACGTTCTGCTTCTTCAAGCCGTGATAAAGATGGAGGGAGGGACGGAGAAACGATCTGCGCATCCTGGAGCAGCCTCTGGAGGAAGAGGAGAGAGAGGCTGACGTCAGGAGGACCGCCGTCTGAAAACCAAAAAACGTGACGAGAACAGGAGTGGAGAGCGACAGCAAGCGTCCCCGCGAAGGACGACAAAGAGGTGCGTTTACTCCCACACACTCGTCCAACATCTCATCTCCTCTCAGGCTATCTTTATTTATCAGAAGTCCACTATTACACACAACACACACACACACACACACACACACACAGTATGTTGTATATTAACTGATTGCAGTGCATTGTGGGACATTGCGTGTTGAATGTTTTGATCGTGACAACACGATCGAGAGAAAACAAAAAACTTACCTTAAATAGTGTTCTTGTAGTGACACCATACAATTCTGTACCACTAGTGCTCTCGGCCAATCAGAACGCAGCATGCTGGAATGAAGGTTTGTGATGGTGTGGAAACAAATCTAAACCCATTTTTGTAGAAAGGTAAAAGATGGGAACTGAGTCTTCTTTCTTTCTGTGTGTGTGTGTGTGTGTGTGTGTGTGTGTGTGTGTGTAGGGAGAGGTGCAGAAGTCGGAATGAAGGATGCAGATGCTGAAGCAGGAGCTGAAGGAGACAAGCCTGATAAAGAAGCTCCAACTGAGGAGATTTCAGAGCCAAAGAAGGTGTGTGTGTGTGCGCGCACCTGTGTACTCGTTTATAGGACTGTCTTCATGCACGTGTTTAACGTCCGTCTCTCTCCAGCTGAGTAAGAAGAGGAAGAGGAAGCACAGCGGTGACAGCGAGGACGACGGCGCCTCGAAGGAGAGCGAGTCAGAGTCCGACTCAGACTCCAACTCTCACTGCTCGGAGAAACCCGAGGAGAGGGGGAGAGAGGCGGAAGGAGAAGGAGAGCCGGAGGGGGATGGAGAGGGAGAAGAGGATGGAAGGAATGAAGAAGGAGAAGAGAAGGATGAAGAAGAGGAAGAGGAGGGTGAAGGTCAGTGTGGGGGTTGTGTTATCTCTACTGCTCTGTCTGTAAGAACACACTGCTGAACTGTGTGTGTGTGTGTGTGTGTGTGTAGCTGATGTGAAGGAGCGAAAGGAAGAGAAGCAGAGTGAGAAAGAGAAGGAGGAGAAGAAGGTGAAGGACGATCAGCCTCCTAAACCTCGTCCGCTCCACATGACCTGCTCTCTGTTCATGAGGAGCATCGCACCCACCATCTCTAAAGCCGAGATCGTCGCGGTCCGTTCATTCGTTAATCAGTTCCTTCATCAGTGAAGTAGTCACAAGTGTAATATATATATATATATATATAAAATAATTGCTGACCGTTGGTGATATCTGTGTGTGTTTCCATCCTCAGTTGTGTCGTCGTTATCCTGGATTCATGCGTGTGTGTTTGTCTGAACCACAACCCGAGCGCAGGTAACACACACACACACACACACACACACACACACGCACTGCAGTGGTGATGCCCTGTCTGTTATTTTAAAATAATAATAATGTGCATTTATGATTTTGAGTAAATTTTAAAATCGTGTGTGTGTGTGTGTGTGTGTGTGTGTGTGGGGTTTTTCAGGCGTTGCTGGGTGACCTTTGACCGGCGTCAACATCAAAGAGATCTGCTGGAACTTACAGAACATCCGTGTGAGTGATTACTCCTCCATTTTATCTTCATTCGTTTCTTTCTTTCTTTCTAGATTCTGTGTTCAGTGTAGAGAGTGAGTACGATTCCACAGTCTCTGATCCACTGAGATCCAGAGAGGAGCACACTGCACATTTTTGTAAACTTTTCTGGAACCTTCCACAGTGGAATAGTTTTTGAATATTATTTATTTATTTATTTT
>CM022775.1:297103-299603 GCA_012411365.1 Ameiurus melas | reverse complement strand
AAAAAGATGTGGATCTTTTTTTAGGTTTTTTGTTTCAATATAAATTTTTTTTTTTCTTTTCTTTTTTTTTTCTAGTTGCCTGTGTTTTTTTTTTTTTTTTTTTTGACGCTCATGACCAGTTCAACAATAGGACTAAAAAAAGAAAAAAATTCGTGCTGTTAAAAAACAGGAAACAAATCCTGAAAATTAATAAAAAACACGAGAACCGTAGCGCAGCCGCAATCTGAGAGGGTTTCTAACACAGCGCTGCGGTGGGGGGGGGTGTAACACAGCTGCGGGTGGGGGGTGGGGTACACAGCTGGGACGGTTTTATAATACAATAATCAGAGAGAAGGAAAGTCCATCCATCTGCTACTGATTATTCCTTTTCAGGGTACATAGGGCACAAGGCGAAGAAGGAAAGTGAAGGATATAATAGATGCATTAATGAACCTTTATTGATGAAGATTATGGAATTAAAGTGGGGGGTATGAAACGTGGTAATAATAACCAGAATGGGAAATGTAGAACATTATTCAGGTCTACTATATTTATTTTTAAATCCTGTATTCTGCTTCTACACGTAAACTATAAAATGTTACGCGCTTTGGGATGTTTTTACTCTTCTAGTTTTTTATTTGTTCTTATTGAATTTGATGAAGATTAGTTATGGTTCTGAACGTGGAAGATACTGGAGCTTCTTTAAACCCTGTTCTTGCTGAGAACTCAAGAATAGAATGTTCCTCAGGACAGCGTCTTCTGATTAAGAACTCTCCGACTAAACCCAAATGATAACGTCTTCAGTCCGTTTGAACTAAAGGTTAAAGGTTAGTGTGTGTGTGTGTGTGAGTGTGTGTGTATGAGTTTATGTATGAGTGTGTGTGTGTGTGTGTGGAATACGATGGCGGCATTTTGCCTTCGTGTTTAAACACTGAGGGTTTCAAAGCATTATTGCGTGTTTTGTGTATTTAATGGAAGACATTTTAGAAATGGGAAAAGTCTATCCCAGTTCCAGAAAAGAATTCGAGTCTTCAGTTCAGGAAATCTGAAACTCTTTGATGTTACAGAACGAACACTACAATAATTTTTCATCGAAACAGCTTCAGTGCCTTCAGATTGTGAAGTGTCCCGAGTTCTTTCAGCAGTTAAATGAGGGATTATTGATTTCATAACCTAAACTTTGGGTTGATTGATGTAGATTGTGTAGGAAAAGACTTTATTAATAAAGTAAACGGTGTTTATTAATACTGCGAGTCCTGATCTTGATGAAGGTAACGAACTGTAATCATTAACGACTCTGGAGCTGTTCATGTAAACACTGCGTTCTTTCCTGCAGGTGTCCCTTCGTCCTGAGGAACACATCAGGTGACTTTACTTTTTCTGGATCTTCTAGTAAAGTGCACGCTTTCTAAAGCAGCAGTGTGTTTAAACGAGAGATTTACTGTGGGTTTCAGTGTAATTAGAACTCCAGGTTTAGTCCAGATTCATCAGGAAATGATTTAGAAATGCTTCAGAATCTCTCTCATACACACACACACACACACACGCATTCCGGCCAATCAGAAATGAGGGATTTCAGTATCCATGGTAACCGATAATGATCCGCTGATCTACATTATCCTCGAGACAGATGATGGAGGGAGAAAAAACGTAAGCGGGAGTTGAGTGAATTATTTTAGTGTTTTATTCTCAGATAAAAGTCCGATATCTGAGTCTGAAATCCGTTCAGTTACAGCACACCTGTCTAATCAGGTGACTCCAGGTGACAACGCTGCACTTCTCATTTCTTCACAGCAATATTTTCTTGAGTAATATTATGTTTTATTTCTGTTGTGTAATGTACGTTAATGTGTGTGTTCAGCAGGTGATGGGAAACTGAACCTCCTCCTGCTGCTGCTGTCGGCCGCGAGTAACTTTATTATTATTATTATTATTAGATGGGGACGCGGTGGATTAGGGCTCAGCACGCTTGTCTCGCACCTCCAGGGCGGAGGATTCGGATCCGTCCTCTACCCCGTGCCTGGGGGGTTTCCTCTGGGTGCTCCAGTTTTCTCCCCCAGTCTAAAGACACGTGTTCGAGGCTGATTGGCGTCTCTAAGTTGTCCGTAGTGTGTGTGAAAGCGCCCTGTGATGGGGTGGCTCCCTGTCTGTGGTGTCCCCTGAGACAGGCTCCAGGCTCCTCGAGACCCAGTGTAGGATAAACGCTACCGTTGACGGAGGTACACATCATAACACACTCTAAATCTATATATTGTATATATTTATATAAATATATATCGAATTATTTGTTGTGAGGTAAGCAAATGGGCTCCGTTGGATTGTATTCACAAGACGTCATTCGAAATGTAATTCTCTGTCTGTCTCTGTCTGTCTGTCTCTGTCTCTCTGTCTGTCTCTGTGTGTCTCAGTCTGTCTCTGTCTGTCTGCCTGTCTGTCTGTCTGTCTGTCTGTCTCTGTCTCTGTCTGTCTGGGTCACAGTTTATCAGCAGAGGAAATTTACAGAATTGGAAAACTCCATGAG
>CM022775.1:282103-292103 GCA_012411365.1 Ameiurus melas | reverse complement strand
CCCGAACACTAATAGGAAGACTGTTCCATAACTGTGGGGCTCTATAAGAGAACGCTCTTCCTCCCTGCGCTGAAGACTTCACTATTCTAGGTACCGTCGGATAACCTGCACCTTCACCAGGTCAGCACAAAAGCAATAAAAATGAATTTACCATTCTGAGAAAATTCTCTTCACTGAGTTCTTGGAGTTCCATCCCATATCCCTGGCCAAAAAATACACTTTCTCGAAGAGGTCAGGAAAAAGGGAGAGAAAAACCACCTCCTCTTCAGATCTGTAAAAGGCAAAGAAGAAATTAGGAGTTTTGATTGAGAATTGAATCAGAAAATTTCAGTGAACACAATAACCACTGACCCCTCTATATGAGAATATAATCTCGGCTCTGTCCCAAATGCTACAATTCCGATGTCTATTTAGTGTCCTACTAATGGATTATTTTCTCACCTGTGCTGTGAAAAGTTGCGGATGAAGCGGAGAAGATCAAGAACACCTTCTGAATAGCCATCCTTTCTTTTCTTCTCCATCTCTTCAAGTATTGTAGGAAAATGCTCTTTCATCTGTAATGAGAAGATTCACTTTCTATTTATTTCCTCTCAGAAATTCTTAGAGATTTTAATGAACTGTAAGTTCATTTGTTTCTGTCAGACATTTTTAGGTAAAACTGTAATTCTAAAATGTCCTCCAGAGATGCTTGTGGAAGTGAAACGCACCTTCGATTTCCAGTTCCCAAAGGCAACAAAGTCTATTAAAGGCTTTTGGAGCTTGTTTTTTTTCTTTTTATGCAAATTACCCAAAGCCTCCAGGTACCTCAACTTTCTATAAAAACAAAAGATTTAGGAAATGAAATTAAAAACTGAAATGTAAGAAAATGTTCAGTACCAAGACAACATTATGCTTATTTTATCCCTCTTACACACGGGCATTGTGAAATGAATTCTAATATCACTACTCTGCATTTAAAAATATTATACACCTTTACCTATTTATTTATTTTTTAAATATAATCACTTTGCAAAGATTAATTTCACTCTTATTGATTTTAAAAGTGTGTGTGTGGTGTAGGACACGTTTATTTTTTCCAGAATTTGTAGAATAAAAGTTCCACCTGTTCTTGTTCCAGAACACAGGGTGATCCAGTGCGTCCTTCAGACTCTTCTCTTTTTTAGTCATCCGCACTATAAAATCCCACTCAAGATCACCGACATCCTTTTTGGTCTTATATCTAGTGTAATTCTCTCCACCAGACAGGATGTAATAAGCGAGTTCTCCAGCTCTCTAAAACACCAAGTATCTGATTAGTTCATGACTTGATCATATCCCAGAGGTTTTATCTGTCAGTAATAATCCCAGTGAGATGCCGTGTTTCAAACCCAGCATTAACGAGTGCACTACGCGTCAATGAGCTACACGATTATATAACACCATGTAGTTAAGGAGAGAGAAGTTGGATCAAGACGATGAGTGGACATGAGAGAGTCCAGAAAATAAAAGTGTTAATAATAAACAGATCACTTACACGTATTTCTCCTTTCATCTCTCTCATCAGCAGACGTCACTTCTTCACTCGAGGTGAAGTCGATCCACTTGGGCTGCCCTTCTCCATCTGTTTAAGCAGTGAATTAATCAAGCAGTCAGTCTACAGTGCTGCTGAAAGTTTGTGAACCCTTTAGAACTTTCTATATACAATTAATATGTAAATATGAGCAAAGAAGCCTGTGAAAGTCTTTATTTAACCTTTTGATCTTTTGTCTAAAAAAAATGCACAAAAATACTCTGCTGTCATGGACATCAAACAATTACAAACACAACACGGGTTTATCTGTGTTAAATATACGTGTGCAACAATTATTGGCCCCTTTAACTCAATACTGTGTGCTAGCTCCCTTTGCCAGGATAACAGCTCCGAGTCTTCTCCTATAATACCTGATGAGGTTGGAGAATACATGGTGAGGGATCTGAGACGTTCCTCCATACAGAACCTCTCCAGATCCTTCACACATCCTTCACACTCTCCTTTAATTGAGTTGTCTTAATCTACTTTTAGGACTTCTGATGATGTTTTTAGGTCACATTTATGCAAAAATGTAGAAAATTCCAAAGGGTTCACAAACTTTCAAGCACCACTGTACTTCTGTATATGAACACATTCAGTGAACATGACCTGTAGCTAGAAATGAGAACGTCATAACATCACACTACTTAAGCGTGTAATGTAATTAGCAAATCAGCAGTTAGCATACAACATTAGCATTTTGCATAAATGAACATGCTAACTTCATACATTTACCGGAAAAATACTATATATACACTCCTATATCGAATAACTTCTGGAACTGTTTCAGGAACTGTTTCTGTGTGTTCTAGTGTTTGGGATGGAACCTTAAAGTGGCTGAAGAACACTAGGCATTCATAAGTTCTAGTAGAGCCTAAATTATGATGTAAAGACTTTTAAAGACATTATTCTGACTTACCCACTAGAACATTCCTTTGTTTGACGTCACCGTGCAAGAACTTCTGTAGGTGGAGGACATTTAAACCTTCCAGAACCTTAACTGCGAGGTTCTTCAGATCAGTTTTCTTCTCTTCCATGTTGGTATGTTGAGAGACTTTTTCAATACGTTCTTCCAGGGTTGATTCAACTGAATCAAGCACCAAGTAGGAGAATTCATCATCCTCACTGTACCATTTAACCCTCACAATGCCATGGTGTGTCAGGTTACAAAGGATGTTCTTTTCAGCTCTTGAGGAGCTGATTTCTGATACTGGTCTTTTCTTGACCACCACTGTAGTGCCGTCATCCATCAGGCCACGCAGGATGTGTGAAGACTTTCCTTGATGAAGAACATGTTCAGACAAACGAATGTTAATTCGAAGCCAAGTGCCATCAAAAGGCTTAACTGTTGAGGCACTGCGCTCTTCGACTGAGAGAGGCACGTCCTCATCCTCTGGTGTGGTTCCATATGGAGCAGACATTCTATTGTTGGAATCAGAGAAGAAATCAAATATGATTAAAAAGTAAATAGAAATATAAAAGTGAGTAAATCACTTAACTGTTAGATGTTAGAAATCTAATTCTGTTACATTTTTGTGAACTTTTGTAAAGTTTGTGAACCCTTTAGAATTTTCTACATTTCTGTATAAATCTGATCTAAAACATCATCAGATTTTCACACAAGTCCTAAAAGTAGATAAAGAACCCAATTAAACACACAATAAAAATATTATACTTGTTCATTTATTTATTGAGGAAAATGATCCAATATTACATATCTGTGGGGGTAAAAAGTATGTGCACCTTTGTGTTCAGTATGTGGATTAAATTCAGGACTTTGACTTGGCCAACCCAAAACATGAACTTTATTCTTCTTTAACCGTTCTTTAGTAGAATGAATTGTGTGTTTAGGATCGTTGTCTTGCTGCATGACCCAGTTTCTCTTCAGATTCAGATCATGTCCTGATATTTTCCTTTAGAGTTCGCTGGTATAATTCACAGTTCGTTATTCCATCAGTGATGGCGAGTCGTCCTGGTCCAGACGCAGCAAAGCAGGTCCAAATCATGACACTACCACCACCATGTTTCACAGATGGGAGAAGGTTCTTCTGCTGGAATGCAGTGTTTTCCTTTCTCCAAACATAACGCTTCTCATTGAAACCAAATGTTCTAGTTTGGTCTCCTCCATCCACAAAACATTTTTCCATTAGTCTTCTGACTTCTCCATGTGAACTTTATCAAACTGCAGAAAGACAGCAATGTTCTTTTTGGAGAGCGGTTGTTTGTTCAGTGTTTGTTCATTGTTGTTCAGTGTTCTCCTGATGGTGGACTCATGAACATTAACATTAGACAATGTGAGAGAGGATTTCAGTTGCTTAGAAGTTAGTTTGGGTTCCTCTGTGACCTCGGGGACTATTACACATCTTGTTCTCGGAGGGGAACAATGGCGTTAAATTTCCTCCATTTCTACACAATCTGTCTGACTGTGGATTGGTGGAGTCCAAACCCTTTAGAGATGGTTTTGTGACATTTTCCACCATGATGAGCTTCATCAACCCTTTTTCTGAGGTCCTCATAAATCTCCTTTGTTTGTGCCATGATACACTTCAACAAACATGTGTTGTGAAGATCAGACTCTGATGGATCCCTGTTCTTTGAATAAAACAGAACACTCACTCACACCTGATCATCATCCCACTGACTGGAAACACCTGACTCTAAATGGTGCACTAACATAGTGCTTTTATCCAACGAAAGCGCACAGTTTACACTGTGTCTCATTCACCCATTCACACACACACCAATGGTAACAGAGCTGCCATGCAAGGTGATAAGTTGCCATCGGGAGCAACTTGGGGTTCAGTGTCTTGCCCAAGGACACTTCGGTATGTGGAGTCACCCGGGCCGGGAATCGAACCACCAACCCTACGATTAGTGGACAACCCGCTCTACCACCTGATCCACAACCGCCCCGACTCTAATTTCATCTTTAAATTAACTGATAATCCTAGAAGTGCACATACTTTTACCCCCACAGATATGTAATATTGGATCATTTTCCTCAATAAATAAATGAACAAGTATAATATTTTTATTGTGTGTTTAATTGGGTTCTTTATCTACTTTTAGGACTTGTGTGAAAATCTGATGATGTTTCAGATCAGATTTATACAGAAATGTAGAAAATTCTAAAGGGTTCACAAACTCTGGAGAACCACTGTATTTCATCCATTTAAAGTTTAAAATAAAGTTCTTAATGAGTAAGTCGGTGCTTCAGTGAGGGAAAATAGATAGTAACAGTTGTAATAGTAATAACTCAGTCCCTCCAGGATTCTGTGATCGCAGAAATTAAGGCAGCAAACTTCAAATTACTGCAGATTAGGGCTGAGACGTGTCATGTGACGTCATCAGAACACGCATTCAGCATCAGTACAGATAAAAGTTTTTGTTTACCAACAAACATCACTGTGAAAGCGCGCACAGAACTATTTCCCTCAACTTCTCCAATTCAAGTAGGTTTTTTTTTTTTTTTTTAAAACGCACCAAAATCACGTCATTTCTTGTCCACAACATTTCACAAAAACACGGAAAGTGAAATCCTATACCGACTGAATTAATAGAAATTCATAGTAATGGTTTTTTTCCCCCAAATCTGTACTGTCGTGATATCCAGGGATTGTGTACATCTAACAGCTGATTTATTAACGCGTGTCGGCTCGAATTGTACTGGAACTGCACATGAAGAGTCTCAGCTGAGAGGCACAGTAATAATCACAACGCCGTGGTAGAGCGAGTCCTCTTTTAGAGTAGTTGTTAGATTTCCACCTCACAGGAATCCACCGTGTACGCCGTATCGATCTCCGTCATGCCTTCCAGCCTGTTTTACCATTAACTTCTATTAAACTTTGGTAACGTTTAGCTCTATGTTGCTATGAGCTAGAAAGTGTGTGTGGTTTGCTGCAGAGTCAGGCGCGCCTGGAGAGTCCGAAGTGAACACACCCACACTGACAGATATGATCGTGTTCAAAAAGAGACTTCCGCTTTATTCATTCAAAGCAGAAGTATTTATACACATTGTACACATTGATAACAGCACCGCGTGGACGGTTTCTACTGGTCCAGGGGTCAGACAGATTTAGACAAAACACACAGCACATAGTCATGAAACAAAATAAGTCCCGTGTCGTGTTGACACGGAAGTACATCATAATATAATCAAGGATGGCAGTTGATCAGCGTATTCAAAGAGGTAACTAAATGACTACATTCATCAAGTATTTGAGAGCAGTTCATAATATAACAGGGTACAGAATATCAAATATAAAATGATAAAAGAGAAGTTCCTTTCAATAGTGAAGCTATATATAGGTTTCTTCCTGTCAGATAAAGTGAACAGAAGTCTTTAGAATTAGTCACATTTCCATTATGACACAGTGAAATTTTTTCTGGGCCTTGCCCAGCTTGTTAGTAAGCGGAGTAGAGAGGGCCTTGCTCAAGAACCCAACCGTTTCTGATATTTTACATTTATTTAGATTTATCTCTAGGGCTATGCGGGCTGCCCCACATCACCCTCACAACGATGTGACCACAGGACAACCAGGAGGAGACTCCTCCTCCAGGGAAGCCCGCTCGTGGCCCAACAGCCCCCGTGGTGAACCTCCTGGAGAACCCAGCCCAAAAAGCGGGTGGCTTTAGAAAAGACCCGTCTGCATTTCTGCTCACTAACACTTCATGAGCTTGGCCATCCATTCACATTCGCCCAGCATGGAGAGAGCTGGTCACCCAGCATAGAGCTCTGTGTGTGTGTGTGTGTGTGTGCGTGTCTATAATCCTAAAACACCGAAAAGCAAAAGTAAAGTTGCTAATAAAGCCTTCTAGTGTTATTCCAAGCCTGCCTCCCACTTCCTCCTTCTCGAGCTGTAACGTGTACGGATTATAGACCCAGAGCCATGGGAAAGCAGCCAAGCCTCATCTTTTAACATGTTATGACATGAGATCAATTTAAATTACACTGGTGTGTCAACTCAAATAGAGTCTTCTGAGTTTCCTGAGCTGTCGGCGTTTAAGCGTCAAGTCAACCAGATTCCGTCGTGTCTGACTAAGTGAAAAACCACGTCAAGGGACATTCTGGAAGACACATTTCCTTTTCAAATGCCGTAGCATGAGTGGCATAAAAATGTCAGATTTATCACAAACACCCAACAGAATCATCATAAAGTCAACCACACTGAGCAGAAAGTCAGGACAACATTATTCATAATCCACAAGCATACAAATCAATGACGCACAAGCTAGCTACAGTGAGGCCCGACACGGACCGTGATAATTTATAATAAAATCTCTCATTACAAACCAAAACTTAAAGATTCTTACAGAAATGTAGCTAATTTCTTCCACTGATGTAGACTCTGGATTCTATTTTTTATCTTGAGAACAGATTAATATTAAAAATTAATGAAATACATGACAGAGTGGAGAGAGTACTTACTCGAGGCTTTCCGAACAACGCTACGTACTAATTTACCTATTCACCACACCTCCAGGGGGCGGTCCAACACAGTTACTCTCATATTACATCAGCAAATGGTCTCATTTCACATTTACATCCATTTTAGTTCTGGAGAAATAGTTACACACAAACATACACACACACACACACACACACACACACATATATACACACACATATACACACACACACATATTTTTTTTAAATACACAAATATATAAGAACTATTATGTAAAAAATAGTCACTAAAGATACTCAATAATTACAGCGGGGGAAATAGGTATTGAACGCCTCACTGTTTTTTTTGAGTAAATATTATTATTCACATGAAATTTCCACTAGACATCAGTATTAACTCAAGAAATCCAGAAATATAAAGAATTCACAACATTAAAGTGTATAATTAAAGTTAGGTGTAATAAAGTGGAATGACGCTGGGAAAAAGTATTGAACACGCTAAGTGAAATGTATTTAATACTTCGTGGAGAAACCTTCCCACGTGTGTTGTGGCCTGTGAAAACACTTCACATGTTACATTTTCTACTATATATGAAAATTACAGGGAAAAAAATGTGTGTTTATATTCTGCACGTATCCCGACCAGAAATAAAGTTATAGAATTTTGTCTGGTTAAATTCAAATCTTCATCTCAAACTGGAAAAGTCTTCCTTAAAATTAAAAAACATCGCATGAAAGTTTCAGACTGATCTAAACCACAGGTCACTCAGTTCACAGGTTTAACACAAACCGTTAAATGCATGCTGGGAGTTTCTGGGTGAGAGTAGCGGGGCACGCTCCACCAGGGGGTACGCTCTGAGGTGATCTCCAAGGTTACGGTGGAGCAGGTGCTAGTAGGCGAGTTGGTCGAATTTGTAAATATAATGTTGGTGTCACGGATGAACAAAGCCGTCGGCGTACTTGTTAAAGCCAAGGCACAAGTAGACCAACTAATAAAGTACACAATCTCAGTAAGTGGAGTTTTTTTGTTCTTACCGCTGGCTTCTGTAATTAGCCGAGTCGCCATATCAAATGTCCCACCGTTTATAGGCAGTGAGGATATAGAGTGTGAACTTTCTCGGTTTGGGAAGTTAGGGTACAGGGGGAGGGCAGGGCCTGATCGACCTGTCCAGTCAAATAAGGGCTTTTCACCTGCAGACAGCACAGAAACTGCTCTACAGCTCAGGACTGACATGGACTACTACAGCCTGTCTACTCTTGCATCGAGTACAGGACACGGGATATGACAGACACTTGTTTAGCATGAACCTAAACGAGGTGGATGTATCGAGGACAACTGTGTTTTATCAATCAGTTCTAAGAGATTGGTCCTCTCTGTTAAAGGCAAATGTCCATGTTACTGTGTAAACGAGGAGCAGTTCTTTAACAATCCTCTGATCCCAGCACGAATCCTGATATCAAGGAGCATTCGCCAGCGCCTCCACGAAGCTGGACTAACCAAGCTAGGAGGATTGAGGGCTGGAGAAGGCTGTAAGTCTCCCACTGTACTGAGTGAGGAGACAGGAATCCAGTCCTGTGGTCTGCTGTGGCGGATGCTGAGAGAGGTCATCCTAACACTTCCTCCAGAGTTTAGGGAGGCTCTAGAGCAGGGATCTGGAGCAGACTCGTAATGCTTCCCCTCCCTCTCCATTTCTGCAGAGGTCTAACAGCAGGAGGATGAAGACGGAAAACGACTCTCCTTTAGCACACCACAGCTGACAGACATTGAAAATTAGTATGCAGTCAGGGTGAAAGACACCCATCGAAACTCTCTGGCTGGCGTGAAGGGGTCGAGGTGGTCGGACCTGTTGGTACCAGGTTCTTCCCCATGAGGCTGCTGGAGGTCTCTGTACAAGCCCCCTATAGAGAAGCGTACAGCTGATCTACAGTGCAGGAATGTGCATGGGTCCGTGGCCACAAACACACACGTGGACTATCGACTCCACCATAGCTACAACGCGTCCGGTCTTGTGATGGGGAGGGAAACGTTAGACCACCTTTTCTTACAATGAGACAGATTAACAGTAATGTTTAAGACACTGGAAGTTTGGACGGGGAAGTTGGGTCAAATACTACCAGAGAGCCTGTTTATTTTGGGTCATAAATACCAGTTGCACAGAAACAAAAGATCAGCGTGCTTAATTTTATAAAAGTCCAGGCCAAACTAGTTACCTGGCTCATACGAAAAAGAAAGTGGAAGGCAGTGGAACACTGAACCCAGAACTGATGCTGAAAACACTTTTGAAGGTCAGACTCAGGATTGAATTTGTTTATTCAAAAATGACACAGACTGCAGGACGTCTGTAAGGTTCGGGGGCAGGACGTCTGTAAGGTTCGGGGGCAGGGCGTCTGTAAGGTTCGGGGGCAGGGCGTTCTGTAAGGTTCGGGGAAGGGCGTCTGTAAGGTTTTTGGGGGCAGGGCGCGTCTGTAAGGTTTGGGGGCAGGACTTCTGTAAGGTTTTGGGGGCAGGGCGTCTGTAAGTGTTCGGGGCAGGGCGCCTGTGTAAGGTTTGGGAGCAGGACGTCTGTAAGGTTTTGGGGGCAGGACGTCTGTAAGGTTTTGGGAGCAGGACGTCTGTAAGGTTTGGGGCAGGGCGTCTGTAAGGTTTTGGGGGCAGGACGTCTGTAAGGTTTTTGGGGCAGGGCGTCTGTAAGGTTTAGGGGCAGGACGTCTGTAAGGTTTTGGGGCAGGGCGTCTGTAAGGTTTAGGGGCAGACGTCTGTAAGGCTTTTGGGGGCAGGGCGTCTGTTAGGCGTTTAAGGGCAGGACGTCTGTAAGGTTTTGGGGCAGGGCGTCTGTAAGGTTTAGGGGCAGGACGTCTGTAAGGTTTTTGGGGGCAGGACGTCTGTAAGGTTTTGGGGGCAGGGCGTCTGTAAGGTTTGGGGGCAGGACGTCTGTAAGGTTTTGAGGGGCAGGGCGTCTGTAAGGTTTTGAAGGCAGGGCGTCTGTAAGTGTTTGGGGGCAGGGCGTCTGTAAGGTTTTGGGGAGGGGCGTCTGTACGGTTTT
>CM022775.1:247103-269603 GCA_012411365.1 Ameiurus melas | reverse complement strand
ATGAGGATAATTAATAAACCTGTTTATATTCGGATGTTTTTAAGGTTTGGTCTTCGTTGTGTTTTTGTACATCAGCACAGCACTGTAACACAAATCATGAACACACACTTTACCCTAAGCGCTGTAATAAATTAATTAGCACTTAATTGTGTGTTATAATCCTTTACGTATTAAAATGTATTTACATGGTGCTATTTAAATGGTTCGTGGATTATTCAAGTTTACAGTGAATATTTCTGCTAATATGCGACTAGTTTCTGAAAGATGAATAGCAGATGAACAGATCATGAAAGAAACAACTAATAATCTATTTGTTGATTAGAAACGCTTTATCTTTATATCCTTTATATGCCACAAATGTAGTAAGCTATTCAGTGAAAGGAATGCTAATTCCTCTCGCGTAGCTAACCGCTAGCTAGTTTATTACCTCAGATCTACAGCTTACAATACATTTAGGTGATGGTGGTGTCCTTTTTATAAATAAATAAAAAAAAAAAAAATACTCACAGCTAATTATTATAGCAAGCTGTTTCATTAGCTTGGCATGCTAGCAGTGAAAGTATGATTTGAACAATGAAGCATCTTTTATTCAGTAAACTACAGGAGGTCACATTTTCACACTAATTATATTTTGCACTCTAGTTAAGTTTTTTTTTTAGTATAAATATCGGATTTATTTGCTATTCAGTGTTAGCATGTTAGCTTCTGAAAGAAACACTATAGCCCTGTTTCTGTATTTTTGGGATTCACAGATATTTATTTTTATCTTGTAATTCAGACATAGGCTATATATTTATTTATTAATTATTATTTTTGTTATTTTTAGACATTTAGACACAAAGGAAACCCCCCGCGAGAAATAATTTTTAATAACAAACAACACATTTTGAAAGTACGTGATTTATTCTCACACAAAAACAACACTCGTTAAAAAATGTGCAAACGTTTCCTTCCTTTCGTGTTATGGCACATCAAACAGATCAATAAACTCATGTTTTTAAAAACTTCACAGCTTCGCGGCTGCGTTTCAGTAAAACGTGAAGCCCTTTATTAACGGGTAACAGTATGAGGCTGAGTTTTCCCCAAAATTATCTCAAGGTTAAAAAATAATTCAACTGGGAGAGCGAGTGCTCTGTGTGATGTGAGCTCGCTCTACCATTTACCAATGGACTTTGTGCGGCAGTGGGTTTGGGGGGAACCTCGGCCGTGAGCGGGGTTTAAATTCCTCATTAGTATTCCTCATCATTATGGAAGTAGAAAGCTGCACACACCACACCGGCCCGGTCAACACCCTGCAGCACCAAGGCCTCAAAAACACTACACACTCTCAAAAAATGAGACAGTTGGGGTGAAATGTGCTGATAGGGGACTCTGAGGTAGACTAAAGCTTCTGGAGAAAAAGCAGCAATAACACAGGGAGCAGAAATAAAAATTAAACTCCACAGTGTGCCTGGATTAGCAGGAGCTCTGTAGCTGCTAATACTGAGGTACGGAAATACAAACAGATATAATCATTAAAACTAGATTCAATACTGTAACTACTCAGATTAGTGTTTAATCACTGAGTAATGAAAGCAGCTATAACAATAAATAAACCTCCTCTGTTGTTTGTGTGTATGTACATGTATGTGTGTGTAAGGAGTGTGTGTATGTGTGTGTGTGTACGTGTGTGTATGTATGTAGTGTGTATGTGTGTGTACGGTATGTATGTGTATGTGTGTGTGTGTAAAGTGTGTATGTGTGTATGTGTGTATGTAATGAGGAATGTGTGTATATGTATGTGTGTGTGTTGTGTGTGGGGGGAGCAGATCAGCTGTTGAACTGTAACATCATCAGTTTGCGGCTCACTTCAACCCAGGAAGAGAGCCCGTTTGCTGGAAACGTCCGGATCATGGTAGGAGTGAGACCTGAATATAGAGCTCTTACACCCACGGAGAGAGAGAGAGAGGGGAGGGGGAGAGAGAGAAGACAGTGATATAGTGAGGAGTGATGGAGAGGAGATATTATTGTTACTTGTTAAAGCAGTTACATGTTGTTGTAAACTATTATTATTATTATTATTATTATTATTATTATTATTATTATTATTATTATTATTACTTGCCTTCAGTCCTGAAGATGTGTGTGAAGGTTTTGTAAAATCCAGCCTGACTTTGTGTCATGGACATCACCTGAATCCTCCACTCACACAGTCCATGGATAAATCACTAACCAGAGACACGCTCGCCCACACCGCCACTCAGCACAGTGGGGACCACGCCTACACACACACACACACACACACACACACACACACTTTTATGGACCAATGTTCAAAATATGTTTTTACCTATTAACCCATTTGTGTACGTGTGTGTGTGTGTGTGTGTGTGTGTGTGTGTGTGTGTGTGTGTGTATACCGATGTTGTCTTTGCTGCACTCCAGGTGTGTGGAGAAGATGGAGCGACAGAGTTCATATGCCCCGAAGAAGCAGAAGTACCCCGGCACCTCTCTGGCGATGGTGGGAGTGAGACCCTGAAAAAACCCAGAGGGACCCTCAGCCTTCATGATGGACTTTATTACTGACCACATTGAGCTACAGAGAGAGAGAGAGAGAGAGAGAGAGAGAGAGAGGGAGGGAGAGGGGAGGAGAGAGAGAGGGGAGGGGGGAGGGAGAGAGAGAGAGGGAGGGGAGGGGGGAGAGAGAGAGGGGGAGAGGGAGAGAGAGAGAGAGGGAGGGAGAGGGGAGGGAGAGGGGAGGAGAGAGGGAAGGAGAGATTAAAGGTCACTTTAGAGTGGCAGTATGTGATTTGGGACACAGACGGTGGACGGTTAAATTCACTCTACATACAGAATCTGTTGTAAATTTTCCAAACATTGTGATTAGCCACCATTACAGTACCATTCGGAGCGTTCTGATTGGCCGGTGATGTGATCAGTGCTGCAGAGAACCTGCATTATGGCCCACGTTTTTAGAGCGTTTATAAAATGTTCTGTAAAGTTGACCTGGTACGATTTCAGCTCTGCTATTCTGATTAAATATTTGTGTCAGGGTCAAATCTGCATCATCTGCTGATCCTGTGCTCTGAGAACGAAACTGTTCCCGACGTTCAGATGAACGGAGATGATGAGCTGTTTACTCGTGAACCTCTGACCGTGCTGCTGATGCAGTAAATAATTATTCACACTGTTTACTAAAGTTCATCAGGTTCAGCAACTCGGTGCAAAGTGACCAATCAGAACGCTCGGAAACGCCACGTCAGGATCCAGGGCCGATAAACGAGACGTCACTGCAGGTGCTGTAGACAGGTACAGGAAGTAATGAAAGAAAGAGAAGTGGTGTGTACGTGGGAGTGGAGGCGATCTTCCCCGAGGTGGCCATCTCACTCATCGCCTGCAGTCTGCACTTCACTAACTCCGTAGGGCACAAAACAAAGGAGGAGAAGAAGGAGGCCACAGAGCCAGCACACGCCTTCTGTACATCACTGCAGAGAGACAGACAGGAAGAAACAGAGCATTCTGGGTATTCTGTATTCACCATCATGCAGTGCATCATTTAAATTCTACATGTCTCCACTGTGACCTGGAACATGAACACAGAGGCCAATATGTAGTGTACAAGTTGTGTTTCTATCCACTCGGATGTTCCGGTATCCCACAATGCCCCTTTTCTTTGTCTTATAAATGTAAAATTATCTCAAATCTTCATCCCAAAGTTCTCGCTCCTGCCAGTTCCCCGTGAGCGGCTCACCTGAGGGCGGCGTTTCTGTCCAGGCCACACACTTGCTGCACCATATCCTGGCAGAAGCCGTAGCACATGAAGAGCACAGCGTTCTCGCCCATGTTGGCCATCAGAGCGGGCGTGGTCCCCTGGTACAGCCCCCTGATACCCACCTGTCTGTAGGTGGAGACCAAACAGTGCAGAAATCCCCGATAGAGAGAAGGAAACAACTGCATCTTCACCTTCACTGTGTCCAAAGACTGTCCACACAACACACACACCATCCCACCTGCACAGAGGGGGAGAGGGGGGGGGGGGAGAGAGGGGGGGGGGGGGGGGGAGGAAAGGGGGAGAGAGAGAGAGAGAAAGGGGGAGGGGGGGGGGGGGGGGAGAGAGAAGGGGAGAGGGGGGGGGGGGGGGGGGGGAGAAAGGGGAGAGAAAGAGAGAGAGAGAGAGAGAGAAAGGGGGAGAGGGAGAAAGAGAGAGAGAGAGAGAGAGAGAGAGAGAGAGAGAGAGAGACTGAATCATGAATTTGACTCGTCATGAATTTGAGTCACTGATTCCTGACTCCTGGTCCAGGTGAGTGTGTGTGTGTGTGTGTGTGAGTGTGAGTGTGTGTGTGTGTGTGTGTGTGAGGTCAGTAAGACTCGTACCTATGGCTCCAGCAGACAGGTCTATAACAGCCTGCACAGCGGGGTGAGGAGTCAACACCATGGCAACCAGGTTCTCCTGCAGCAAATCAGCTTCCTGTATCTAATGGAGCTGAAGAGAGACAGACAGAGAGAGAGAGAGAGAGAGACAGAGAGAGAGAGAGAGAGAGAGAGAGAGAGACAGAGAGAGAGAGAGAGAGAGACAGAGAGAGAGAGACAGACAGACAGGCATAGAGACAGACAGAAAATCTCAGTTTTATAGTGTGAATGCTCCTGATTACATTTTTAGATATTTGTTCGTTTAATATTTTAATAGTTTAATATTAGAATGAGAAGAAAAGAAAAAAAAAAGAAGAAAGAGAGAAGAAAAGAAAGAGAATATACTGAAAGGAAACAAACATGGGGGGGGGGGGGGTGGGGGGGGTGGTGGTGGTGGGTGGGGGGGGGGGGGGGGGGGGGGGGGGGGGGGGGGGGGGGGGGGGGAGGGGGGGGGGGGGGGGGGGGGGGGGGGGGGGGGGGGGAGGGGGGGGGGGGGGGGGGGGGGGGGGGGGGGGGGGGGGGGGGGGGGGGGGGGGGGGGGGGGGGGGGGGGGGGGGGGGGGGGGGGGGGGGGGGGGGGGGGGGGGGGGGGGGGGGGGGGGGGGGGGGGGGGGGGGGGGGGGGGGTTAGTCCTGAAACCATTTCTGTGTAAAATATTCATCTCGTTTTGGTGCCACGAAAACGCTGAAGTACTGAACACTGAAGTCATTAACATCTCAGTACTGAATACGTCTCAGCCGAGCCGCTACACCTGGGGGTTCACCTGTTCATCACAACCTGAGCAGTTCATAGTGTGTGTGTGTGTGTGTGTGTGTGTGTGTGAGAGAGAGAGAGAGAGAGAGAGAGTGATCCATCGCCGCTCTTCTCTATTCAGCTCTACAAACCCTGGGAGGTTTTCCTGTTAATTTAAATCATCTCTAACTTTCCCTGAACATTACAGAATAAACACCGCGGCTTCTCTCGGCTTTGTTTTTACGAATATACAAAGAGTGGATATCTGATCAAGGTCAAAGGTCATGTGGTGAAGGAGAGATCAGAGGTGTTAGTTTAAAGCTGATGTGTTATTTATTTCAGCAGATATCTGTTATAAAACACTGATAATACTAATTCTACTACTATTACTACCACTTCTAATAATAATAATAATAATAATAATAATAATGTTTGTTTAATCTTTTATTAAATTGTTTACAGCAGCGACGCCTGCGTTATAAAGATCTATAACATAATTATCATTTTCTAGTTTGTCTTATAAATCGATCATTTCCTCTAAAACATATCTCTCCTGTTTAGCACAGAGAACCGGGGCTTATTTTCACATCCATTAAATCACCCAGATTATTTGATATACTATACACATATGCAAATTAATGCAAATCAGCATGCATTCATGTATACATACATCAGAACAGTACAGAACTATTTTATAACATGACACTATCACATGAAACCCACACACACACACACACACACACACACACACACACACACCCTCTCTCTCTCTCTCTCTCACACACACACACACGCTCTCTCTCTCTCTCTCTCACACACACACACACACACACAGCAGAGATGATGATGATGATGATGTATTAATGCTCGAGCTGAACTCATCCTGCACCGGCTCGTGGGGTTGCAGTAGTTTAAGGTGAGACTGCGTGGATGTTTACTTTTAATCCATTTCCTTTTTCTGTTCTCCGGAAAGCATCTTTCCACGTGGAGCGCGCGCAGCACACACGAAGAACGCACAATTACATCATCATCAGCGGTACCGGAAGTGACACCATTACAATAACGGGAATTTCCTACATACAACTACATTTCCCAGAATGCACCACTCTCAGAAAAACGCTCGCTCGACAAAACAGTGATATTTCTTGCAGATCATTTCGGCTTTTTACCAATTTAAGTCGTACTTAGAACGAAGAGCGTCAATCAGAGATGTTCTATCAAAAACTAATATCTAGCGACTCGTCTATTTGCTTGCTAGATTAACTAACGCTAAACTGCCCGAAATTCCCGGATGAGACCGTGAGCTCTGATTCGTCGGCACCACTTCCGCGTAACGGACATGTAGTTTGTAAAATAGATCGGAAAAAGAAACAAATTTCACATTTTCTCCGTTTCTAAAAATATATTTAGAAACAGAAATATCATTTAACCACACAAGCTAATTCAGCACCAAATTAGTTAATCTGATGGGGATTTATTGGGGGGGGAATACCATGTATTAATCAGAAACAACATTAATGAAACCAAAAAACATCATTAAATTATAATGATCGAATTCTTGTTTAAAGAAAACATGATGCTTGTATCAGTGTTATTGAAATGATAGCTCTGTAACCCCGGAACCTTTATTCCGGGTCATGTAGCTCACGGACACTTTCAGCCGCTGGACCCGGAAGCGTGCATGCGCGACATTGAGGAGCAGTGATGTACAGGAGAGCGATCTTTTCTCTTTATCAGGGCAGAAATGCGTTAAATCACGCGCATGACCCGATACTGCGTCCCGCAAAATGTACGGACAGAGCTTCCGGTTTCAGGTGAGTGTTGTTTTGTGTGATTTTCAGCTGCAAGGGTAAAAGTTGACTGAAGTATTTACTGCATCCTAAAACCCTCACTGCTCCCCCTACAGGTGCACTACAGTCACATCTACACCTCTGTAGTGCAGTAAAATCCGACACACAGCCTTTAGTCCAATTCACTATGTAAGTGCAGTCCATAGGGTGTAATGACACACTGTATCCCATAGGGAACACTGTGGAGTTATCTGTACTACATGAGATATTAAACATGGGCTTCTACTGCACCAGAAGTCCTGTAGGGACATTAAAGGACCAGTAGGGGCACCAGAGGTCCATTTGGGCCACTAGATGTCCCGCTGGATCATTTCTGCTAAAGCCTGGTGATCTGATCTCAGTTTGATGCTGCTTGTTTTAAACACACTTTGGCTGCTCACTTTAGGGCTCCCTGTCTAGTGAACCACAGGGCGTTTGGGACGAGTGGAGCAAGTCTGTGTGAGCAGAAGAAAGCCGGAGAGAGAACTGAGGAGCTGCAGGTGGAGTCCAGGACGAGGGACGATGAACACGACCGTGAGGTGAAAATCAGAGGGTCGGAGAAGGCAACATGTGAAGACGCAGCAGCGGGGAAAGAGACCAGACCCGAGGCTGCGAGTCAGAACACCGCTGAAATAACCGCGTCTGACCTGAGATCAGCGGCGGAGCAGAAGGAGGACGAGAAGACTGGAAAACAGGGTCTCCTGGAGCTGCTCGGGGCCATGAAGGTGGACACCACGACCAAAACCAAGCTGAGATCCCTCAGGAAGGTGACGAGTGGACAGGACAGTGCGCTGAAGCTGAAGAGTGTGGTGATGGAGAGCACGAGCAGCATGTTTCAGCAAGCCACAACACCACAGAGGTGAGACTCTCACCAACTCTGCCAGAGAGCTGTCCCATTGGGTGTGGCCTAATATGCTAATGAGTACACTTGCCAAATTAACTAGCCCCTCCCAATTTACATTAAAAGGCAGAATATAGAAGTTGAAGTCACTAATTTATTTAAGTGTGTAAAAAAATGCTAGCACAATAAGTGTGTGTGTGTACGTGTGTGTGTGTGTACGTGTTTGTGTGCGTGTGTGTGTGCTTCAGTGAGTCTCTGAGTCCTGAGCTGGTTGCTGCCGTCTCTGCCGCCGCGTCCACGCTTCCTGATCGCTCTCGAGCCGAATCTGAGCTCCTGCAGCAGCTGCGCAAACACGAAGCCGTGTCCGAGGAGACGAGACGAGACGAGGCGCAGAACATCGGGTGAGTTTCACCTCAGCACCAACACACCGCAGTGGAGCCGTGAAGCAGAGGGACTTCAGATTCACTTCAGATACTGATTTCATCACACATCAGTACACCCCTCCCAAAGCCCCGCCCACAGTGCTTGATTGACAAGTCTACACACGTTTGTGCACAAAAAATATCCACACACACATCCACACACTAGCACACACACTGCAACTGAATTTCAAAAATCATTGTTTATAGTTTGGAAAGTGCTGGTGTCGTTTCACTGAACATTAAGATCTGAATAACAAACTCCTGCGTTTACTCCGTGTTTTATTTTCCAGAATTCAGAACAAACAACTAAAGCCTTCATTCAATTTTAATAAATAATGTTTTTAAAATGTTTTAACACTAAAACGTTCTTCGTCACTTCTTCCTTAAAAAGTTCAATAAATGATTATTCGGTTTTGTTAAAAACTCGAACCACGTTCGTGTGAAATGATTTTTCCTCAGGAACATCATCGCTGATATGAAAGTGGGGAAGAAGGCGGTTGGCAGATTGAACAGCTGGCCGGCCAATCAGATTCGGTTTGATGATGATGGGCGTGGCTACACACACGACCGCGGCATCATGGGGGAGCTGGCTGAAATCCGCAGGAGGTAAACGACCACCGGAACCAACACGTGGACCGGGTCCGATACAGCACAGCCCCTCATGGGCCTTTTACTAGTGTGTTCAGGTGAACAGTGTGTGTGTGTGTGTGTGTGTGTGTGTGTGTGTGTGTGTGTGTGTGTGAGACAGGAATTCTGCTTTTACTGCAAAGAGGCTGCAGATCTTCAGTGCTGCGGATCAGGAAACACAAACAGATCTGAGTGAGGAATAATTTTGAAAGACGTTTCTAGAATCAATTCTAAAATGATTAGATTTATTGAAAGTTAAATATGTGTTCAGCTCCAGGCCCCTCCCTCTGGGACGCTGATTTAGCCAATCAGATCGTCGGGGCGGTGAATCAGAGACCTCGTAACGGGTTCGAGGAGATGATCCAGTGGACGAGGGCGGGGAAGCTGTGGCAGTATCCCGTCAACAACGAGGCAGGTGAGTGGGTTTAAACGAGATCATGTCTCACCGTGATGTCATCAAACACGCTAGCCAATCACAAGCAGGGTCTAGGGCTGTGTCCCAAACACACGTTCTACTGTACTGACTAGTTACTATAGTGCAGGTGTAGAATAATGTAGACTGAGACACTGTTAGTACAGTAGTGTGTGGTTCAGGACACAGCCACACACTGAAACACGCCCTTTAATAAAGCTCCGCCCCTCAGTAGATATTAAAAAACGGAGACGAATATTCATCACTGTGCTGAAAATAAAACAGATTAAATATACAGAACCTGCTCTAGTGCACACAGGTGTGGAGGAGGGAGCCATTTTGGGATTTGCCGCATGCTCAGCTGTAAAGGGGTGTTGCTAAGATGGTTGCCTGGACTGGTTTTACCTGAACGAATGTGTTGTGTGTGTGTGTGTGTCAGGAATGGAGGAGGAAGTGGATGTGCCATTTCACGAGCACGTCTTCCTGCAGCGCCACCTGGAGGACGGTTTTCCTCAGCATGGTCCAGTCAGACACTTTATGGAACTGGTAATCACCGGACTGTCCAAGAACCACCATCTGACCGTCCGTCAGAAACTGGAGCACATCGCCTGGTTCCGGGACTACTTCCTGCAGAAACAGGAACTCCTCGAGGTTGAGGCATGACCCCTGACCTGTCCAGACTGTACTTCGTGAACAGGGCAGCGTGTCCACGGTGTCCTGCTCTCCTCACACAGCGCTACACCGGAGGCTGTACACTTCCAGTACCTGTTAGCGTCATTAGCCTCGTGCAAATCTCAAGCAGGGACCGCTCGGGCTCGGGTGCTGACCGTGTGGACGGAAGTGGAGCACTGGACAGATTATTTTGCACCGGAGGGCCTCTTTAACGTCCTGACGTGTGAGAGATCGTAACGTTCTGCTCGGACCGGTATAACGCAGCGTTTCTGAGGCGTCTCCAGTGTAAAGTTCTTCCGGGTTAATGTTCTGTGTGTGTGTGTGAGACGTGAATAAATCCTGACTCCATTTCTTCATCACCAATATTAAAGGATTCATCTGCTGCCAAAAGTTCCAGTTGTTTTATTGAAATCTCTATAAACAATGTACATGATTAAAGAGCTGTACAAAGAGCTTTAAAGAACAAAACGATGAACTAAAGGAACTCATGAAACATCAGCATTCATCTTCAGATCACTAATCCGCGCCGCCTCGAGCGCTTTACTCACACAGCTCGAAAATACAACAAAAAAAACCTCACCATGTTCTGTACATCACCGGGTGTGTGTGTGTGTGTGTGAGAGATCACCAGACTGCAACCTAAAGCATGAGTAAAGTATTAAAGTAAACTTTGGCAGCTGTGATATGATTGAGACAGGATAATAACCGGAGACGGGAATTCTGGGAAAGGACAGACGCTTTTTGGACATAAATCCAGATGTGGCGTTCCTCACGACACACACGGGCATCTGCAGAGGAAACGGAAAGAAGGATTAGAGCGCTGATTATTCTACACACGGCTACGACAGTGAAAGTTCTCTCGTTCTCACGTGCGCTTCCCTATCGGCTGTTGCTATGGTTACATTAACAGCGTAATAACTAGTCGGCGTGCTCAGCGTCGATCCCAGGAGGAGGAGGACCGAGCCGAATCCTGAATGAGACACAGCCGAGGTCATCATAAACGAGCGTGTGTTTAACCCCGGCAGTAACTCACTCGGTTTAGACTTCACCAGCGGCGGTAGCTCGTCGCCTGGCGTGGGTGCGGCGGGGCTTTGTGGCGGAGCGTCTGCATGTTCCTGTACTTGGTCATGATGCTCTGACTTTTCCTGAACACGGGTTTCTGATGGAGTGGAGGACGCGCCAGTATAGTGGCCTTACAGGGGAAAAGAGAATCAATGAAAACGCTCCTTCTATATTACCAGTGTGAGGAATTAATAATAATAAAAATAATAATAAAACTGTGGCATAATGCAGGAGACACTGCCCCCTAATGGCTTGGAAGAGAAACTGCAACACAATTACCATCAGTGGCCTCCTGAAGACACCATCAGGACCTTTCTGGAGCACAGGGGCAGGACGGAAACCGGGTTTCTACACACACACACACACACACACACACACACACAGCATTGAATTCAGCTATGCACTTAACAGGGAACACTTCTAGGTCTTTCAGGTGGGTCTAGGTGTTTTACCTGAAAAGCGCCGGGTTTCCGTAGCGGTTTTCCCGGAGCATCCATTGGCCTGCGATAGAACACATCGTTAGCATCGTGTATGAAAGCAGACATTTCAGATCGTGTGTGTGTGTGTGTGTGTGTGTGTACCGTCGCTGCTTCTGGTCACGTGCTGAATTTCCAAAGCGGTGATTCAGATTCTCACCTGAACAAAAAGATTTCAAAGTTAAAACTATTTAAAAAAAAAACAAACATTAAAACCCATCTCCAGGACGACTCGGTATTTATTTTACCGGTTTTATTATTATTATGGGACATTCTGCTCTTCCAGGACGTGCTGCTCTTAGGACTCGAGCTTCGAGTTCCAGCTTCCCAGTGAGAAACCACCACCAGGTCACGGGTCAGCTGTCTGTCTATAGGTGAAGAGCTGGAAAAGTCCATGAAGAAAAACAAAAAGGTGAATTAACCTGTCAGAGAAGATGGAGATAAACAACAACAACAACAACAACAACGAATAAACCAATAGCACTGGCATGACTTCCTGTTTGCAGTTAATACAGCGGACAGAGAGGACATCACCATGCATGTTATACAGTTTAACCACACGTGTACCTTTGCTGTGAACGGAAGTGCAACTGTTCAGATAATAATACTGAAATCACAAAGCCTTTACTGTAATAAAGCAAAATAAACGAGATGGATCGCTGCTAGGGTACTTACAGCAAAGCTAGCCCATCATCTCCATGCTTCAGTTTCAATTGGAAGATTAGTTTTCTCTCATTCGCTCGGGATTTTAACCGTTTTCTTGCTCTAAGTGAATAATCGACACAGACGAGTCATACGTGAAGACCTGGGTTTGAGTTTCACTCCTAAAACTTGGTCATCTTCGACTTTGGTTTCCCATCCACACGACACGGTTCTCCTCCTCGTCCTAGTGCTTTCGGCCATTTGGTCCAAAGTCTCGTTTTTCCGGTTTGTTCCCACTACAACCTGAGGCCATCTTTATCTCAGGAGCACCTCAGGAGAACTTAAACACAGGTAAGGCTGGCAAACGTTTCCCTGGGTCGTGTTTGGGTGAGATGGTAGTTTACATCAGCTTTCCTCTGCACGATGGAGAATTTCTGAGGGACGTCGGGGTTTTCTAATACAGCCAAGAGCTTTTCTAATATTTCTTCAGAGGAACCAGACACTTCTGAACATTTCTTCAGAGCTGCTCATCTGAGGAACGTAGTGTTTTTGGAGGAAATCACCTGAGCTGAGCTTTGAACATTTCTTCAAAAGGTGATCGTCTGAGGAAGAAGATTTTGAAGAACATCTGAGGAAAATGCTGGTTTTTGAACACCTCTTCAGAAGAAACCACTGAAGAACCAGCCAGTTTAACACTTCTTCAGAGCTGTTCATTTGAGGAACGAGGTGGTTTATTTATGTAATTTTAAAAGATTTCTTCAGAGGAACCAGCTGGGTTTTTTTGTTTTGTTTTTTTAAACACTTCTTTGGAAGAAATGATCTGAGGCACGAGTAGATTTTGGTATTTCTTCAGAAGTGATCATCTGAGGAACGAGCTTTTTAATCCAAATCCAGTAACCTCGTGTTAGATTTTGATGAGAAGACACTTGGCCAGTTATAATCTCAAACTGGGTAGCATTCTTAGCTTGGTCTGCCAATCTTGGTACCTCCTAGACAACACAAGGGGTGGTTCTGTAGCCACCATGGTGGCAGAGTTGCAGAAGAAGTACTGATTGTTGTCTGGATGGCACAAATGGTAGAAATTCCAGGCTTGGGTGGTTTGTTCTACATCTTAGAGGCAAGTTGTCTTCCTGGTCAATCTTCAGGAACCCTGCAGGAGCTGGAGGCTCTGGAATGCAGGTAGTTTTGTTGTTTTTTCTTCCCCTCTCTTTACAGGGAATTCAGAGATCTTGCCAGATCTTCCAGGGTGGCACGTGGAGACTCAATCAAGTGCAGGTTGCCAAAACTTCATCCTCCTGTCTTTTCCCTGATTGTCTTTTCCTCTTGAAGTTCTTTCTGGAACAACTTTGCTCACCATGTTGGAGGAAGTTATGTAACCGTACCCGAGATTATACACGCAGAGCATCGCTAATCTGAGCTATCGTTCAGGTGAAAGGAAGGAAGGTGTTGACTTTGTGGGAGGCCTTCAGAAGGGTTTATAACCTTTAAGAGCTCACCGAGTGTCTGAGCCTGACCGTGATCGAGGTAAACGTTTTCAGACTGACTCTGTTTTGGGCTTTTTTTTGAGGTGGTATGAATTAGACAGCACGTCTGGTACTTTTCCCCCTTATATATCCCTGTGTTAACGTTAAGGACAGATATTCTGGGCAGAAGGTTACACATCTTAGAGGTGATTCAGGTGAGGAGTAAAGAAGCCTCTACTGGTGTTTCTCATGTGAACAGGGTGATGCCCCTTTGGTGAAAGCAGTGCCAGAGACAAACAGGGAAGCTCGGAACCTTCTAAACATCACGCAGCCATTGCCACAGTATGAGGGGAGATACCGTACCTGCGTGCTCGTACAGAGCGCCGGGATTCCACCTGTGTCTCGTTGTCCGTTTCAGTCTCCGCAGATTTGGAGTCGGTGTCTGAAGGCGACTCTCGAGACAGGTGCCTCTTCATACTTTTCTTCAGAGGAATCTTGCGAGGTGGGAGTCTGGAGGATTCGCCCATGTGCTCCACTTCCTGCATCTTGTCTGAAGGCCTGGGCCTCGGAGGGGGCATTTTGAACCGCGTGACGGATTCTGCTCTGAACTTGCGCCCCTTCAACAGCCGGGACTTGTCCTTGAGGGACAGGCCGCGACCTCCAAAACTTTTAAGAGGCATCGGACGTGCAGGCACCTCTCTACGGAAGCGTTTGGGCGGTCCGTGCTCGTGCTCGGGGGGCGGCAGCGGCGGGCGTCCCATTTCCTGAAACCTCCTCTTCATAGGCCGCATGGGAGGCCTCTCCTGCGGGCGCGGTGGTGGAGGGAATCTGGAAGACGAGTTGGAGGAAGTCGACGGACCTGATTTCCATGGAGGAGATCTGTAAAAGGGGCGAGGGTACGGGTTACCCCCTTCCCTACGCGGCCACTCGGGGGCGTGGTGCCCGGGCCGTCCCCTGCCTCGCCCCTTGCCGGCATCTCCGTACTGCTTCCGTGGATCTCTCTCTGTAGACCACCTGCATATCCATCACAAACAATACAAACATGTGGGTTATAATGCCAGGTCCTGCTGCGTGCACAGGGTTAGGGGTATTTCTTAACTCTTATTATTCTACATCCAGCCCCAAACCTGCTGAATGCCACAGGGGCGGGGTATAAAACGGGACTTGTTATAAAAGCCTCAAAGGGCATATAACACTTTCTCCATAATGACTGGATGACTTCTAAAGGGACCTCTTTCCTTTTTTTCATTTAAAATTAGTTCCTTTTTGTAAATTTTATCCCCAGCAAAACAAATGAAGTAAAGGAATTGTAGCGTGGATTTGGGGGGGGGGGGTGTTAACATTTATCTCCCTGTAGTGTTGACTTTTGACCCTAACACTTCACTGTTTATTCAAATCGCCCCTGTATCTCTACCATTATCATCATCATCATCATCATCATCACCCGGCCTGCACGGGTCAGCCATGAATCCTGTACCTCTCTGGATACGAGTTCCTCTCATGGAACTCTCTGGGCTTTCTCTGGGGCGAGTTAGAGGGTCTGGGCTCCCCGTTGGGGTGAGGGTAACCCCCTGGGCCGTTCCAGCGATGCCCTCTGTGGGCAGGACGGCCGAAGGGCCTCTCCCTGGGGTTTGGTTGCCTTCCAGAACCCCAGCCCCTCTCCTGCTCATGGGGGGAGTTTTGGTATCGTTGCGGGGCTCTGAAGCTGTTATGTGGCGACGGACCCCTGCGGTCTGACGGAGGGCTGTGGAAATATCGGGAAGAAGGAGAAACGTGGCCGGAATGGTTCCCGTGGAAGGGTCTGTGGTGGACTGACGGTGGTCCGTGAGGGGAGTGGCGGTGTTGGACAGGGGGAGGGCGGTTCGAGCGGGCCGGGGAGCACCTCCTGCGGCCACGCTGAGAATCCTGAGACATGGGGTACGGTCTGAAGTTATCCTGGTTATGAGGCGTCCAGTGTCCATGTGGTCTCTCTCTCGGTTGTCCCATCTGAGGTCTCTTGTCCCTGGAGTAATGGGAATGTCCTCCGTTGTTGCCGTCTCTCCAGCTGGGATGGGCCTTACCTGGGGGACCTCGAAATCCCCTAGAAGACGGGCCCAATCGCCCTCCGCGGTGCTCGCCGTGACTGCCATCAGAGAAGGACCTGGAAAACAACAACGAGACCAGAACTGAGACGCTGCTGATACGAACGCAGTGATCAAGTGCTCCAGGGACGGAGATAAAGGAGTACCTCTGTCTGGACCGAGGAGAACCTGAGTGGGGTCTCGCCATCCTCAAACGCCGCTCGCCTTCCTGAGGAAAGGAAAATAAAGACAGGACGCTGAAATCGAGCTCGCTTTGGGGAATAAATATAAATAAAACGACTCATTACGGCGTGAGAAATGTGAAGAAGAGCCGGCGGTCTGGAGAGAGAGAGAGAGAGAGAGAGAGACAGAGAGGGGGAGGAAGAGAGAGAGAGAGAGAGAGAGAGAGAGAGAGGACAGACCCAGGCACTTATAACACACGCCGAGGATCGGGTGGAAAAGTCATCATAAAAATAATAATAATAATAAAGACAATAAAGTTGTGACGTTACCATGACAACTAAACAACAGGTAAACAAAAACCGAAAACACGCAATTTAAACTATTATTATTATTAATAATACACAATCTCCAGTCAACTGCACCGAGAAAATACTACAGAAAAACATTCGAATATTACCACCGTGTAGAGGATGTTTATTTTATTTCATAGCTGTGTGTGAGATGGCCAGCTAAAGCTAAGCTAAGCTAAGGCTAAGCTAGCTTCAACCCCACTGTTTCTAAGCAATAACCTGCAGCACACCTCGCCATGTTCGACATGAGCTCTGATAGCGGTTAGGATCAGAGTTAGGATCAGAGTTAGGATCAGATCTGCACTACGTGCTGCTCTGCATCTCCATTTCCTATCCGAGTTCTCACCCAAGGTTATCGGAGGCACTGACGCTGGAAGGCCGCTAGCAAGATGCTAGTTCGGCTAGCAAAAAGAGCTAGCGACTCCGCTAAACCTTCCGCACCGTGAACTTAATCACCTCGGAGCAAAAACCCGTCGAAAGTGAACAGAGATGATGAAATGAACACGGACTGAACCGACGTCCTAGATTTCTGATCGTAAACCTAACATGTTCACGTCTCTGCGCTCACACTGCGTCGACGCTAAAGCTACACACAACTGCAACCAACCTACGCCACATTTTCCCCGCCCACATTCCGATAACCCCTGCCTCCACCAATACGATTGGTTAGCTCGAGTGTCTATTAAAACAAAAATGATCGCAAGGATGTATCGTGCCAATCGTATTCCAGGAGACGTCCTGCTGTCAGCCAATCTCAACGCGTAAAAGGCGGGATTTGTTGGAATGGCGCGTCGGGAGGGGGGTGACGGATAACGTCCTCCGACAGCCGGTTAATGAAGCAGTGGCGACAAATCAATATGGCGCCTGACAACGTGGGATAGGAATAAACCTGATCTCAGATCAGTTTCACTGTCTGAGTTTGAACGGAGATGAGTGAACGTTGGCGCAGTAGACTGACTCCAGAGCAGTGTGAGCGAGTTGAGCGCGCTGAAGCTAACCAACATTCCTCACTGACGATAAACCCTCAGCTGCGGTGTTCCGTCAGTCAGAGAGGAGCTTTAAATACACTCCAGCAGCGGCTTGAGGCGATAAATAAACAATTCCCGTGTCGGTGATCAACTTCATCTCAGTCCAAAGCATTCAAACTTTACCTTCAAATGCCTGAGTAGATTACTTAAGACCCACAGTAGAGTAAACATACTGATGAGGTTGAGGGTGAGGGTGAGGGTTAGGGTGAGGGTGAGGGTGAGGGTTAGCTCAGAAGTGCCACACCATCCATCCACCCAACTTTATAAAAGTTTTATAAAACAGACTCCAGGTGTATATACAGTACATACAGTCCACATACAATCACTTCTATAGCTCATTTTAGATTATAATATTGTAGTTATATATATATATATATATATATATATATATATATATATATACACACATATATATATATACATATACATATATATATATATATAAAGTTCATTTTGGGGTTTTGTTTTAATTTGTAATTATTCTATTGCACATTAATTATGCTCGGATATAAATGAGTTACTTAACTGGGTCATGTGTAAAGAGATTTCTGACACCTGTAAGAGTCATTTTTGATTGTTTTCTCTCCTTGAGAAATGGGTTTCAGTGCGTTTCCTGACTAATTTAGATAAGAGTACGTTCTGATCCCTGAGGAAAACGGTTAACTGTTTTATTTGCACCTGGGTAAAAACCCCACTAGCCATGTTAGCTATACCTGCTAACATGTACCACATTCAACCTCTCCCTCCATCTCGTCTAAATACTCTTCACTGTTTACTCCCTCGTAATAATAATCATGTTTATTCATGGCACAGCGAGTCTTTACTATGAAAAGTGAAGTGAAGTAAGTTTGAAGTCAGGTTAATAAAACTCACAGCGAACACACTGAAAGAGCTGGTTTTGTCATGTTTTTATTTTTGATCAGTATTAATACGTGTAAATATGGCGTTCAGGCTTCATGCAGCTTGTTTACAGACAGGACATGTGCAGTAAGATGATTTTATCCGTTAACAGGTAAAAGGAAGAGTCCAGTTTGGAGTAAAACACTTTCGACAGTAAGACGCTCAGAACAGGAGCAGAAATCGTCACGACCGTCTCATCTTTCACTCCAGAGCAGCACTGACATGGTGTGATTTCTGCTTAAGAAAAAGTGAAGTTTTTTTTTTACTCGTATTTAGTAGATGACGGTGAAGATCTAGATCTGAAGCAGCCCCTCAATCAGGCTAAACCCTGACGCTAACACGAAGGCCTCGTCACGGCGAACGGGGGAGAAACGTGAATCCGGAGCGTGGTTTAGGATCATGTGCAACTCGTACCGCTTCACCAAAACAAAAGAAATATAGAAACGGAGAATGTGGAACTTGTGGCCTGCTAGTTGATGGGATGATTAGCTTTCTACATAAAACAGTACACTGAGCTTGAGCATAAACTAATATAATATAATAATCAGGAATCTGGACATCGGAACAGAGTCTCTGTGGTTTACTAAAAGTCTTCAAGGTGGAATTAATTTTTCATTATAATGACGCCGCAGCTCTAATATTCGCCGGCGAAATACAACTCGGCGCTAACAGGAGAGTCACATGCCGATTTTTTCATTTTCAACATAATCACTTTAACGTTTATTACGGTTCGTTATCTCTGGCTTCTCCACTCCAATGAAAGAAAAAAAAAAAACTTTTTTTAAGCAGAATTAGCTTTTGCAGCACAGAATGTGCCTGCTAACACAACTTACTACCTCTATAACGCTAGCTAGCAACTCACCTATGCTGTGTGTGTGTTTTTTATGTTAGTTAGCTGAGTACATCCTTAATGCTTTATCCAAACTAAGCACTACACAATAATCCTAGTGTGTGTTGAACATAAAACTAACGCAGTGCAGGAAAACGTAGCAGATTAGCATACATACAGTCCAGTTTACTGTATAGCAGCGCTAGGCTACTGTTGAGGCTAACGATCTACGACGCCCTAACGATGAATATCTTACATCTTTTGGTCTGGGACGTTTCGCTTCTCCTTCGTGTGCTTTGGCCAGCTGTCGTTTTACAAACATTACATACTGTATAAATGTACAGGTATTTACACACCAGGCGTGTGCCTGTACCACGTTCTGCAACAGTAGCTTTTATTTTTAATTCGCGGTATTACATCACGATAGTGTACTAGAGTTTTTTTTTATACCATTAGCTCTTACAGAGAAGATGATGCTGGCTAACATAGCTAACTAAGTAAGTAGTTAAGTAAGTAGTTAAGTAAGTAAGGCTAGTCAGCGAGTTGTTTGCGTTACGTTAGCTTGTAATGGAAATAACTTCCGTTTTGTCTGCAAAACAGTGACGTCTCATTTTTCCGTTCCAATTTGTCCAACATCGTCATGTTTAGAAGAAAATGATGCTAATTTCCAAGGGAGACAAATGAGTGTATTTCATCCATCCATCTTCTCTACCGCTTATCCTTCTCAGGGTCACGGGGAACCTGGAGCCCATCCCGGGGAGCATCGGCCACAAGGCAAATGAGTGCATTTTTAATTGATTAAATAAAGTCGGATATCGTGATTATATATTTATGTTTTCTGTATCTGATTACCAGCACATGCCTAATACACATCCTTACCCAGGACTAATAAACAGCACACACTCTTCTCATTATGCAGAAATAAATAAATAAAGAGCAGATTCATTAACGATGTATTTCAGTCCAGCCTCGATAGTCTCTCTGTTATTATTAGCTGTAGCAGCACAATGCTAATGTGGCTAATGTTTAAAGATCATGCTCAGTCTATCCATCCAGTGATGAAGCATTTCCGTTTTTCTTCGTCCTCTTCTTCTCACTCAACCTACACACACACACACACACACACACACACACACACACACACACATGGTTATTAAATGTTATTACACCACAGAGCTGATGAGCCCTGGTGATAAGTTCTCTAGAACAGCGGCTCTGACAGTAGCGCAGGTTTAAATTAATGATCTCGTTCTAAAACGTTATCGTTTCTATAGCAACGGCTCGTTCACAGGAACGTGCACAGCGCACGCTCCACATAAACAGATTTAAAAGACAGTAACTGATACGGTGAATTTTTCTGTAAAGCAGATGTTTATGTAACGTGTATGGAAGGAGTCTCCAGTGTCAGCGCCGTGTAAAAGACAGAGGTAACGCTGTAACATTAAGTTTCTCAGTAACATGACAAACTGCGTTTGTTTGTCTTATTAACTGTGTGTGTGTGTGTGTGTGTGTGTGTGTGTGTCACCTCTCACTCCTTTCTGCTTCTCATGTTCAGTCTGTTAGAAGTCTGTTTCGGCTCAATCACGTTTTTGTTGCAGTCTCCCAGCGTGGTGCTGCGAGGCATTATGGGATACGTCACATGACCAGTCAGATCCAGCAGGTCCTCCATCGCTCGTGTGTTGTTCACAACATTCTGAACTTCAGAGATGGGAGAAAACTTGGGAATGGAGATGAGTTCCTCTTTAGACACAGGGCTGAGGGGAAATACGGATAATCTTAAGCTCATGATGGATATATAAACAATACGCACTACACAGTGCACTATTAAAGTCCCATAATGCAACAGGTTTACTGTTCAAACTGTCTACAGAATACCCATAATGCACTTCATTACAGGGAACAGGGATTAGAACAGACCAATCATGTGACTGATTTGGAACAAGGCCTTACCTGACTTCCATCGACTGCACCTCACCAGCCGACTCTTTTCTGGCCCCGCCCCTTTTATCCAGATACTCCAGGTCACTGAGAGGAGGTGAGAGCTGTGATGGAGGCAGTGGGCTGAGGGGGGAGCAGCTACTTGATGTCTTCTTTGATGTCACCTGTGACGATGTCATGATAGATTTCACCTGCGAGCTCACCTGGCCATTCATTTGCTCACGCTTCACCTGGATGTTCACCTGCTGGGTGGTAGGGTTTTTCACCTGGCTGGGTCCCTCCTGAGAGGTTGGACTCTTCACTGGGCTGTTCACCTGTTGGAAGGTTGAACTCCTCATTTGGCTGTTCACCTGCTGGGAGGTTGGGCTCTTCATTTGGCTGTTCACCTGCTGGGAGGTTGGACTCTTCATTTGGCTGTTCACCTGCTGGGAGGCTGGACCCTTCACTGGGCTGTTCACCTGCTCCAAGGTTGGACTTTTTACCTGGCTGTTCATCTGTTGGGAGGTTGGAGTCCTCATTTGGCTGTTCACCTGTTCAGAGGTAGAACCTTTCACCTGGCTGTTCACCTGTTGGGAGGTTGGACTCCTCATTTGGCTGTTCACCTGTTGGGAGGTTGGACTCCTCATTTGGCTGTTCACCTGTTGGGAGGTTGGACTCCTCATTTGGCTGTACATCTGTTGGGAGGTTGGACCCTTCACTGGGCTGTTCACCTGTTGGGAGGTTGGACTCCTCATTTGGGTGTTCACCTGTTGGAAGGTTGGACTCCTCATTTGGGTGTTCACCTGTTGGGAGGGTGAACCCTTCAATGGACTGTTCACCTGCTCAGAGGTAGGACTTTTCACCTGGCTGTTCATCTGTTGGGAGGTTGGACTCCTCATTTGGCTGTTCACCTGTTGGGTGGATGGACCCTTCACTGGACTGGTCACCTGTTCGGAGGTAGAGCCTTTCACCTGGGTGTTCACTTGTTGGGAGGTTGGACTCTTCATCTGACTGTTCACCTGTTGGGAGGTTGGACTCTTCATCTGACTGTTCACCTGTTGGAAGGTTGGACTCCTCATTTGGGTGTTCACCTGTTGGGAGGGTGGACCCTTCAATGGACTGTTCACCTGCTCAGAGGTAGGACATTTCACCTGGCTGTTCATGTGTTGGGAGGTTGGACTACTCATTTGGCTGTTCACCTGTTGGGAGGGTGGACCTTTCAATGGACAGTTCACCTGCTCAGAGGAAGGACTTTTCACCTGGCTGTTCATCTGTTGGGAGGTTGGACCCTTCACTGGACTGGTCACCTGTTCGGAGATAGAACCTTTCACCTGGGTGTTCACCTGTTGGGAGGTTGGACTCCTAATTTGGGTGTTCACCTGTTTGGAGGGTGGACCCTTCAATGGACTGTTCACCTGCTCAGAGGTAGGACTTTTCACCTGGCTGCTCATCTGTTGGGAGGTTGGACCCCTCATTTCGCTGTTCATCTGTTGTGAGGATGAACTCCTCATTTCGCTCTTCATCAGTTGGGAGGGTGGACCCTTCAATGGACTGTTCACCTGCTCAGAGGTAGAACCTTTCACCTGGCTGTTCATCTGTTGGGGGTTTGGACTCTTCAATAGTTCAGAAGGGGAACTTTTAACCATGCCCCTGGTCTCCTGTCTGAT
>CM022775.1:242103-244603 GCA_012411365.1 Ameiurus melas | reverse complement strand
GGACTGCGCACACACACACACACACACACTCTCACACTCTCACACTCTCACACTCTCTCTCACACACACACACACTCTCACACACACACAGAGCTTTAATGAGAGTTTTCTGTGCTGGTAAACAGCCTCTGCACTGCAGTGTGATGATGAAATGCTGAAATGTTTATGTTTAAATGGAGAAGCTAACCTGCTAATCACTCATAGTCATCTAGTGTCAGAGTGTTCCATGAGGAGTGAGAACATAAGTCAGTAAATCAGTCGGACTTTTAAACATTTAAAAACACTAAACATAAATATATTTGTTAGCATTAATATTAAACATCAGCTGCGTCATTATTAACTAGCTGATGTTGCGCAATACCACAACCCGTTCACACACCAGCTGGCGATGCGAGTTAGCACCGTGCTGATGTTAAACTCACCCGGTGGAGACAGAGCGTGCGAGTGTGTGTGTGACGGAGGGGAACCAAGCTCCTGACTCTCCTCCCGCTGTAGAAATAATATTAATATTAATATTCATCATTTCATTTCAAATAATAAAATAAAAGTTCACACACCTGTCCGTAAACACACCTTCATTTCTCCATCGCTCCTCCGCGTCCTCTTCATGATCTCCTCGATTCTCTGAGAACACGGGCAGAACACACACGCTGATTATAACGTGTACAGTGTAGGAAGAGTGTGTGTGTGTGTGCGACTTCCTGCCATGAGACCCCGATCTCATCTTAAACCCGAGTAACTTCACCTGTATCTACGACACTAAAACATGCTCCTCCTGTCCTCCAGCTTCATCCCGTCCCACTGATCCTTCACACGTTCTAGATGTTCTGAGCTCTTGAGGTCCTTGTGTGTAAACTGTAATAAGGTCGAGTGTATTTAATATAAACCTAGTGAGAACTCAGAGGCTTCAAGACTTCTAGTCTTTTACCTTCAGTGTTAACTTAATAAGTGTCTCTCCAGCATCCACAGATGATCAGTATCTCATCTGAAGTCAAGCTTTTCGGACTGGACGTCCAGGTGCTCCGTCCCCTAACGATGGTGTCACGACGAGTCATGATCACGACTCAATCCGACACGTTACAATCACATCGCTCGCTTTAGATCCTGTCCTAGCTCCTAACCAGGAGGAACCCGATCAGCGGGAGGTCCTGAGCGCTGTACGGATGCGTCCTACTCGAAATTTAACGAGGAAAACTAAAGACCTGGAGGAGTTACGTGACGGTGTTAATGCTCTCAGGTTAACAGTGATTGGTTAGATCCATGGCTAGGCTCCAGGTGGCGATATGGCCGGGTATCTTCAGGTGTTCCAGGTGTTCCTGGTCAGCTTCCTGGTAGAAACTACAGTTATGCTAACTTGTGTTTAATCTGACATGACTCCCGGTCTCTACGCTCGGTACAGGGATTACAGGTTAAGACCGATCTTTATTTCAGGATGTGCAGATGGATAAGCACCTGGCCAGATGTTATAGGGTGTAGAATAGTACAGAAAGTTTAAAGGTTGCTTTAATGGATGACTTTAGGGTCGTCCAGAGAGGGGGATTGTGAGATATTTTTCTTCATGGCTCCATTCTTCATGATGACGATGATTCATGATTGAATGCGTCCAGTTCGATGTGATCTTACTCACGGTGTCATGATGCGTACATGGCTGTATTTTGTGATGTTTCTGGGTCAGGATGTTCCTGTCCTGGGGAACACGTCAGATTAATCGACGACTGTATCCGACTCTAGATTAGACTAGAGACTATGACGTGACCAAGCTGACTCTGTGTGCATAATCAAGCGTCTCTTGGTCTCCGGATTGTTGACTGTATTTGGATCATGAAGGAAAGACTGACATCGTGTGTGAAGGTAAAAGTGTAACATCTGCATGTGTTGTTGTTTACAGTGTGAAGGAGTTTTACCTTTTTCCTCTGCTGTCGCTCGTGCTCTTCCTGCTGCTTCATCAGCTCTCTCTCTACTTCCTGTTTCTGTCTCACACACACACACACACACACACACATTATATGGGATTATGTCAGGTTTTGTAATATATTTAGATTATATGATGAATAGATATGTGATTTTATTCATTTAAAGATCAATTGAATGTGATTTTGTCTTTATTCACTTAAACGTCTCTGTTCTTCACATCATAATGTTCATGTTTATCTTCTCTCTTAGTCTTGGACATCATCTACATCATCTACATGGTATGAGTCTTCTTCTGCACTCACAGACACACTCACACACTCACACACACACACACACTCACTCACACACAAACACACTCACTCTCACTCACACTCACACACACACACACACACACTCACTCACTCACTCACTCACACACACACACTCACACACAAACCCCAGTATAAACACTGCTGTGTCCATCTTTTGTTTAGACTACAGAATGTCTTCATGCACATAATAAACCCCTCTTATACCTGCATCTCAGTCTCCTGATTCTTCATCAAACTGCAATGTTCTGATCATCTACACACATTGTGTGTGTGTG
>CM022775.1:229603-237103 GCA_012411365.1 Ameiurus melas | reverse complement strand
AAACACTCCCTAATCCCTAATCCACACTCCCTAATCCACAATCCACACTCCCTAATCCACACTCCCTTATCCACACTCCCTAATAAACACTCCCTAATCCCTAATCCACACTCCCTAATCCCTAATCCACACTCCCTAATAAACACTCCCTAATCCCTAATCCACACTCCCTAATCCCTGTTCCTTACACATTTATTTTCCACACATTTTATGATTAGGAGAGGAGACAGGTCCATGCTCAGTAACACACTTACATTGGTTACCTGTCTGGCTGTTGCCACTATTGGCTGGATGGCGGACAGGTGAAGCGTTCCCATTGGTCAGAGGCTTCTTCTCTGACACAGAGGGCAGAGTCAACATTTCAGCTAATAGGAAATATGAAAAAGAAAAACAAAGAGACTTTCATTCATTACAGTAATATAATTATTAACTAAATAAAGTGTAGGAAAGTGGGAGGAGCTTGCACTGCTTACCAGCAGTTGGGCTGCTCTGATTGGCTAATTGGTGAGCTGGGGAGGCGTGGCCATTTCTCTGATGTTTCTTTTCAGAAACTGGTGATGATGTCATCACTTTAGCTGTGACAAAACAGGAAGTGGAGAAGCATTTATACTTATAGGAGTGAAATAGTGTGTGTGCGCATACACACACGTGTCCGCACACACACACACACACACACACGCACACACTCACACACACACACACAGTGACAGAGGATTAAATACATTTTATCTGCAGTGTACCAAAATAACATTTCTATTCTTTTAAACAGACAGACAGACAGACAGAAAGAGAGAGAGACAGACAGGTTTATTCCAGATCATCTGCACACAGTGAATCAGCAGCATTACTCACTGGGCCTCGTCCTAAATGGCTCCCTGTTCCCTTTGTAACGGTAATATGCCCTACATAATGTGGAATAGCATGTAGTGCACTTCAACAGGGAGTAGGGCACTAAATCTCACCTGGACCCTTATTACACAAATATAATAATATATAAATAACATCTCTATTACTAAACATGTGCACTACAGAGGAGACGGCAGACTCTCCCTACACCCTACATAGTGCACTACATCCAGTCACAGTGAGAAGCCATGTGGAAGAAGTGCACTACATAAACTCCCTAATCCGGGTATTAATGCACTACATAGGGCATGAAAGACTGACTACACCTTTTGTTTGGAACTTGACCCCTGACCTCTTGTGCTACATCCTGTCCCACAATGCATCACTGCATGTCTCCCTATATTGTGTGTGTGTGTGTGTGTGTGTGTACCTGGACCTGCTGCACCTGTACCCCCGGTCTCTGCGCGTCTCGCGCTCTCCGCCATCTTCCCTCTCCCTCCTGGCTCAGGGTTGCCAGATTCACAGGATGTTTAAACGCGGCTTTGAACACCGTACTGTAAAATCTCTGATGATTATAAACCAGAGCGAAAACCGACTGGACTCTTCCGCTCTGCCTGATTAATTATTATAATTTTAAATGGTCAAAAATAAACACTCATTCTACAGAAGGAGCGAGAATCCAAAATAACACACTGTCAGGATTTACATTAATTCCTCAATCTGGCAACCCGGAGAGACGAGCTGAGATTTGCAACGCAGTCTTTAATCACTACACACACACTATACACACACACACACACACACACACACAATACACACACTTTACACACAGTATACACACACGTCTCCAGTAACACCATGGCATAATTAATAATAACAATAACAACACTCTAATAACAGCGGAAAACAGCGCTATCTGGCAACCCTGATTCTGCCGTTCAAGTCAATCTGCAATGTCACCGCACCGAAAATCCGTTTAAAAATAACAAAAATCATCTCAAACCGAACTGACCGGATTCCGCCATGTTCCTGCTCACAGACTCGAGCTGCGGCTTCAGCAGAAAAGCAGTCAATGAATCGGTTAATTATATAAAGCACTCGTGCTCTAACACCGGACACAGAGCGCGCGCGAGCATCCACAACACCGCTCTCCCGCAGCATCCGAGCACAAAGCGCGAGGAGAGAGTGACGTCACCCGCCATCGCCTCAGAGATCGCTCTGTGATTGGTGGATGAGTTCCGCTTCAGGACGCTATAATTCAATTAAAATTCAATTCAGTCGAGTTAAAGTACAGCGATGTGCGCATGCGCGCACGGGTGTGTGCGGTTTCATCCCCGGGTCAGGTGACGCGGGACAGGTTTAAACTTACAGTGGAAATAACAGCACTTAATTCGTGTGACATTATATCAAGGCGCGTGGCCAACATCAAACAGAAATCTTCAGGTAGAAAAAAATGACATTCTTTATGGTTACATTTATTTTCCTAAGTTTATCAAATTCATTCATTAATCTACTCTAGAAAGATTCCAGTCTGGTACTTTTTATTGCTCAGAGTGTATTTATTCCCCGTCACTGGACCCACCGAAGTTTGCGTATCGCCCCAACGCTCGACAGATGATGTCATCGCCACCAGCGATACATCTGGCCCTCACCCACCTGGACAAGAAGGACACCTACGTCCGAATGCTGTTCATAGACTTCAGGTCATTGTACCTGGATCCTGGACGTCCTGACTGGGAGACCTCAAGTCAGTCCGGATCAGGAACAGCATCTCCAGCACCACTGCACATGAGGTCCCTCAGGGCTGTGTGCTCAGTCCACTGCTGTTCACGACTGTGCAGCAACGCACACCTCCAATCACATCATCAAGTTCACCGATGTAACGACCGTGGTGGGTCTCATCCGCAAGAACAACGAGTCAGCATCCAGAGAGGAGGTGCAGCAGCTAAGGGACTGATGTAGAGCCAACAACCTGTCTCTGAACATGGACAAAACAAGAGATGGTTGTTGACTTCAGGAGAGCACACCGAACATTGACGGCTTCTCCGTGGAGATCTTCAAGTGCACCAAATTCCTTGGTGTTCACATGCTGGAGAACGTCACCTGGTCCCTCAACACCAGCTCCATAACGAAGAAAGCCCAGCAGCTCCTCTACGTTCTGCAAAGGCTGAAAAAAGTCCATCTCCCTCCTCACCACGTCCTACAGAGGAACTATCGAGAGCATCCTGAGCAGCTGCATCAGTGTTTCGGAAATCGCACCGTATCATATGAAGAGAGCCGAGAAGATCTCTCTTCCCTCCACTCACTCTGTTATATCGGACACGTCCACACTAGAACCGTGAACCGGTCGGTGCTACAACGTCTCTTACTGTGTCTATTGTCCTGGTACAGTGGTTACTGTCCTGTACGTCTGCACGTGCACTTCCTGTAGAAATGATTTAGCTGTGTCTCATGTGGGTAGTGTGTTGTTTAGGTAGCAGCGTGGTCCTGGAGGATCGTTGTTTCAGTTCACGGTGTACTGTACCGGTGGTATACAGCTGAAATGACTAAAGCCACTCGACTTATGCTTCGTATTGATAAAAATGACTCTCCAGGTCACTTCCTGTTTAATCTGATCTGTCTCAGAGAAACTTCCTGTCTCCACACCTCTCTTCTGGTCTGATCATTTGTTAGAGCTAGATGTTCCACACAGTCAGAACAACACAACTACAGTTTCTGCCCACTGTACAGTCCAGTCACAATGCTAAAGCATTAGCATGCTAACTAGTGGCCTTGCTAACTAATGAAATAAAACACAGTAAAATGGTAACTGTTGTGTTGATGGGGATGGATTTTATTTAGAAAGATCTCAGCACTGCAGTGATGCCTTCCAGTGTAACACCACTTCATTTAATACTTTCCACCCGTTAGCTAGCTGACTAGTTTATAAACACATCTGGTCGTAGTGCTAACTTGGTTAATAATCAGTGATGATCACCGACCATGTGACTGATTTCAACCAATAGAACTGTGCCTGTGATGTGAGACACGCCCCTGAGAGAGGGGAGAGGACTAAACCAAGGATAAGTGAAGGGTACATAACACACCTAAAGGGTGCAGCTCATACAGTAATAAATCACCACGGCAGCTCGGTCTCACACACTCGGTCTCACACACTCGGTCTCACACACTCGGTCTCACACACTCGGTCTCACACACTCGGTCTCACACACTCGGTCTCACACACTCGGTCTCACACACTCTCTCATACAGGGTTTAATCGTTTATTGTAAATTGTGGTGTATTTCATATTTCGAGCCTTATATTCCAACACATATGGTGAAATAAAATATAAATACTTTAAAACACAAACAAAAATTTGCACTTTGAAATGTAGGAGTGATTTATACCGAGTTATGCAACAGTGACAGAGAGAGAGAGAGAGAGAGAGAGAGAGAGAGGGAGAGAGAGAGGGAGGGAGATTAATCACCAGTTTGTCAGTCAGGTAATAAGTTTAATAAATTCTGTCCAATCAGAAGAGAGTGTGAAGGTCCTCTCAGCGTAAACACAGCCTTCCTCGACACACACCGTCTCAGATCTGAGAGACAGACAGATACACAGACAGATGGATCATCGACATGAACGGCCTTAAATAGAACAGTAGTATTCCAAGCACGATGGTGTGGTTGCCATGGTAATGCCCTCTCCTCACTCACATCATCAATGTCCTCATCGTCATCTCCGATGTCATCAAACTGAATCTCGTCATCATCACCCGGTCCGAACGTGTCTGTCTCGTTGATTTTAGCTGAAAGACAGACAGACAGACAGGTTGTTAAATCAATAAAGTGTAATAAATAAACTCGGTTATAAACGAGTGTCTGGATTTGTCAGAGGGAGTAAAAGCCAGCTGCAGCATGATGATTCTGGAATGTTCATTCCTGTCCAAATAACCCCCCCCCCCCGGGGGGTGTACAGCATGCACTGCGCGCGCACACACACACACACACACACACACACTCACCATGCTCTGGGAGTTCACCGTACGCCTTCAGACTCCTCGCCTCGTCTGCATTATACTTCAGAATCACATCTGCTTTATTATCCTGACACACACACACACAAACACACACACACACACACCAGTGAGAACCACTCAAATGTCTCATATCAGTGTGTGTGTGTGTGTGTGTACGTTAATCTCACCTGATAATCTCTCAGTCCGATCAGGATGATATCAGACGTGTTTATCCAAACCTACATACACAGAGTTAACAACAACAACAACAATAATGCAGAAGTGGACAATATTCTACAATAAAAGTTTTAAATCTCTCGCTCTCTCCAAAGCTCTGAATAAACACTCGTTAATCTGAGGCCACACCATCATCTGAATACCAACATTACCCGAGATTAACAGAGTGTGTGTGTACCTTTTTCCGGAGTTTTCCTCTGATGTGACACAGTCTCTTCACTCCATCAAAACACATCGCCTCCAAACGCCCGTTTCCCAACATCTTAATCACCTGAGCATATTCTACACACACACACACACACACACACACACACAAGCTGGAATGCAAGTAGTGAGGCAGAGACATGGCTCATAAACACTGTAACTGTACTGAGTACTGTGTGTGTGTGTGAGTGTGTGTGAGATCTACTCAGAAACAGTGTAAGGGCAATGACAAATGTGTTGATCTTGTGGATGACACACAGTATTACTGATGACTGATGTGACGTTGCCATGGTAACTCACCCTGTCCATCCTCCTTAAACACCAGCTCTCTCTTCTCTGACTCGTTTTCATTCTTACCACGCCGCCGATTCTTCCCTCCCTTACCTACACACACACACACACACACACACACACACAGCAGTCACATTTTACACTAGTACAGTTTTAAGTCTACATATTACATCCATCCATCTTCTACCGCTTACTCCTTTTCAGATACACGGGGAACCTGGAGTCTATCCCAGGGAGCATGGGGCACAAGGTGGGGTTACACCCTGGACAGGGTTCCAGTCCATCACAGGACACACACACACACACTCACACACCCATTCATACACTACGGATACTTTTAGTATGAGTGTGTTTATATATGAGTGTGTGTGTGTGTGTATGAGAGTGTGTGTGTGTATGTATATATATATATATATATATATATATATATATATATATATATATGAGTGTGTGTGTGTATGAGTGTGTGTACATATGAGTGTGTATGTATATATGAGTGTGTATGTATATATGAGTGTGTGTGTATATGAGAGTGTGAGTGTGTCTATGAGAGTGTGTATGAGAGAGAGTGTGTCTATGAGAGAGAGTGTGTGTGAGAGAGAGTGTGTATGAGAGAGTGTGAATGAGTGTGTGTGTGTGTGTGAGAGAGAGAGAGTGTGTGTGAGTGTGTATGAGAGAGTGTGTATGAGAGAGTGAGTGAGAGAGAGTGAGTGAGAGAGAGAGAGTGAGAGAGAGTGAGTGATAGAGAGTGAGTGAGAGAGAGAGTGAGTGAGTGTATGAGAGAGAGAGAGAGTGAGAGAGAGTGTGTGTGTGTGTGTATGAATGTATGTGTGTATGAATGAATGTGTGTGTGTGTGTGTATGAATGAATGTGTGTGTGTGTGTGAGTGTGTGTGTGTGTATGAATGAATGTGTGTGTGTGTGTGTATGAATGAATGTGTGTGTGTGTGTGTATGAGTGTGTGTGTGTGTATGAGTGTATAAACAGAAGTGATCAGGATGAAACACTGAGTGAACAGACACTGATACTAAATGAAACACAGAACTCTAATCATTAATAAGAAATCTGATATTTAGTGAAAGATTTCATAAATAAAACAGTCATTTGCAGCTCCACCTTTATAGCGGCCCGAGCATCCCTGCAGATAATAACCTCTTTAACCCGTAATGTAATATTAAACCCCACCGAGTCATCCTTAACCCTTTCATTCTGCTTTTATTCACTGTAGCAGAGTCACGCGCTCCCTCAGCCTGTTAGCATGTTAGCTAGCATTCCGAAAACAAGATGGAATTGCACGCGCACATTCCCGAACACACCGGCTGTTCTCACCTTTATTCTTCGGCATCTTCACCACGGACCAAACTCACACTCTTCCTGTGCACTGTAATGAAACCGGTCCGTAATTCAACCCTGAGTGTGTTCGATAAACCTGCACTGAGGCGCCACTTGTCTGTAGCTCACTTAGCTCGTTTCCTCTCCACGAATAACCACTTCCGCCGCGTGCCAGGATCTGCGCATGCGTGTCGACAAAAGCTCCGAAAAAACTTTATTAAAACCCGTCGACCAACAAAGGTGATCAGTTGTGTTATTATTTGTCTTCGAACTTTTCTTCCGTTTTCACGGGTCTCGATTGTTCACGTAGAGCCACGAAATTCGGCCGGATCGTAGATCCGATCCCGGAATAGTGTTCTTGTGCTTTTGGGAAGGATCGGAATTACGGCTGCCGCGTAGCAACGCTCCAAACAAGCGTTTTTCTCCATAGTAATACCTAGGGGGCGTTTACTTTTAATACGGACCTCTGCTGATAATATTACTAAATATGATTTACTTTTATTTGACCAAACAAAAGTGGTGGAATGAACTTCCAACCTCAATCTGGACCCCAGAATCTGTCACTATCTTCAATAAACACATAAAGACCCACCT
>CM022775.1:217103-219603 GCA_012411365.1 Ameiurus melas | reverse complement strand
TGTATATGTGTAGTGTGTGTAGTGTGTGTGTATGTGTGTATATGTGTAGTGTGTGTGTGGTGTGTGTGTATGTGTGTGTATATGTGTAGTGTGTGTGTGTATGTGTGTATATGTGTGTGTATATGTGTAGTGTGTGTGTATATGTATATATGTGTGTGTGTGTGTATAGTGTGTGTGTGTATGTGTGTATATGTGTGTGTATATGTGTGTTGTGTGTGTAGTGTGTGTGTGTGTGTGTATATGTGTAGTGTGTGTGTGTATGTGTGTATATGTGTGTGTACATGTGTAGTGTGTGTATGTGTGTATATGTGTAGTGTGTGTGTGTATGTGTGTATATGTGTAGTGTGTGTATGTGTGTATATGTGTGTGTATATGTGTGTGTGTATAGTGTGTGTGTAGTGTGTATATGTGTGTATGTGTGTGTGTGTGTGTGTATGTAGTGTGTGTGTGTATGTGTAGTGTGTGTATATGTGTAGTTGTGTGTATATGTAGTGTGTGTATATATGTGTAGTGTGTGTGTATAGTGTGTGTGTGTATGTGTGTATATGTGTGTGTACATGTGTAGTGTGTGTGTATGTGTGTATATGTGTAGTGTGTGTGTGTATGTGTGTATATGTGTGTGTATATGTGTAGTGTGTGTGTATCTGTGTATATGTGTAGTGTGTGTGTGTGTGTTACTTCTCAGGTTTGAGGTCTCTGTAGATTATGCCCAGGCCGTGTAAATGATCCAGAGCCAGAGCCAATTCAGCCAGATAGAACTTCACATCATCCTCCGTGAACATCACCTGAACACACACACACACACACACACACACACACACACACACACACACACACACAAACACACACACACACAGACACACACACAGAGAGAGAAAATGTACATGAATGAATCATTAGATAAACAGTGTGTGTGAGTTGTGAGTGTTCGCTCGTTAATGAAGCAGGTTTAATTATAAAGGTGATAGAGGAGGGAGGTGTGACCTCTGACCTCTTTAGAGAGGCGCGTAAATAAATCTCCTCCTCTCAGGAAGTCCAGGATTAAATACAGTTTCCCCTCCGTCTGGAACGCTGAGCACACACACACACACACACACACACACACACACACACACACACACACATACAAACACACACACACACACATTCACAGTCCAATCAGAGCTTTAGAAAGGAGTGTGAACAGAGCAATCTGATTGGCGACTGTGATTAATACTCACCGTAGTGCAGTTTGACGATAAACGGGTGATTCACCTCCACCAGGATGTCTCGCTCCATCTTCGTCCTCACACGATCTCTCACTGAACACACACACACACACACACACACACACACAATGATGTTAATATAATTAATTAGCTGGGAAGAGTATAACATAAAAGAATAAAATAATAACAATTACTGTCATTAAAACAGAAGATCATGTTTACAAGCACATCCTTAAATACACACACACACACACACACACACACACACACACACCTTTTAGTGTCGCCTTTTTGAGGACCTTCATGGCGTAGAGCTGTCCTGCATCCGGCCCTGTTTTCTTTCTCACAAGGAAAACCTGCACACACACACACACACACACACACACACACACACACACACCACAATCACTTAATAATGACAAAACAGAACAGGAAATGGATCAGTTATTAATCACTAATACTCCAACCTCCTCTAGATACACACTTACACACTCTTACATAGATACTGTGCAGGTCCTAAAGTCAGCACACACAAACACACACACACACACACACACACACACTCTCCCTCTCTCTCTCTCTCTCTCTCACTTCTCACCTTGCCGAATGATCCCTGACCCAGGACTTTGCAGAGCTCGAACTGTCTTGGGTCTCCTTTCTCTGATCCCTCCTTCACCAGGTTTGTGATCGTGATCTCCTTCACCGGACCTTCATCCTGAGGAGGAGGAACAAACATACACACACACATTTACAGTTACATTTATTCATTTAGCAGACGCTTTTATCCAAAGCAACTTACAAATGAGAAAAATACTATATATATATATAAACAGCCCCAAAACATTAAAGATCCACCTCCATATTTAACCGTGGTCATGAGGGACTTTTCCATATCTCTACCTCTCTGTGTGCTCCAAAACCGCCTCAGGTGCTTATCACCAAAAAGCTCTATTTTGGTTTCATCTGACCAGAGAACCCGATCCCATGTGAAGGTCCAGTCGTGTCTGACACACTGAAGACGCCCGAGTTTGTTTTTGGAGGAGAGTAGAGGCTTTTTTCTTGAAACCCTTCCAGACATCTTGTGGTGATGGAGGTGACTTCAGATTCTATTTTTGGAGAATTTCTGACCCCAAGACACAACTAACTTCTGCATTTCTGATCCTTGGAGATTTTTTGTCCCCTCGAACCATCCTCTTCACAGTGTGTGAGACGATATAGACACACGTCCAATTCCAGGTCGATTCAGAACATTTCCAGTTGACTGGAACTTCTTAATTATTGCCCTGATGGTG
>CM022775.1:204603-212103 GCA_012411365.1 Ameiurus melas | reverse complement strand
TCCTCCTCCCCCATCATGTCATCCTGTTAAACACACACAAGACGAGACATGTTAGTGCAAAAGGCGGAATTTACACACACACACACACACACACACACACACACACACACCACATCCCTCAGCATGTTTGGAACAACTTTCAGTGTGTGTGTTGGAACCTTTTTACAGGAACCACAACTCTGGAACTCTCGTTTTATCCTCAGTGCAGACTTAAAAGTTCTAGTTCTTGGTTCTGGACGAGTACCAGTACTAAAGGTACTAAAGTGTTTCACGTTTGAAAAACTACAGCAGTACAAACACCCAAAACTCCTACACTGCTGAACTGCGCTGATAAAATCTGTGGAAAGTAGAGGACAGAGAGAGAAGAGATTTTTATTGAACATCTAAAAATGTACATATTTAACCAGGTAAAGGTGATCACCAGGTGTGTGCCGTGTCTCAACTCACACACGTGAAGTGATCTACCGGAGCAGGGGATCAGTTTATCATGTCCGTGTGTTCAGTGCTTACAGAAAGGTTTATTTGATCTTAATTTACAGTTACAGACAAAACTTCCTGTCATCCTGTTACCTGCCACAAGCCCCGCCCACTCTGTACTGTAGTGCATGATGGGAAGATTATTTAGTTCAGTCGACTCTCTCTCTCTCTCTCACACACACACACACACACACACACACACACACACACACACACACTGAGTAGTACAGAAGTGTGTGATTTGAGACACAGTCTGAGCGCTGTACTATTAACATTAAGCAACCGAAAGACCGGTTACCATAGAAACGTGGGGAATATCTTCAATATGCAGATTCCGATCACACATTGAGTTTGTGTTTTGTGGTTTAAACTCTGATCTCTCCAAAAGACTTCAGTATTGAGGGAGTGAGTGCACTAGGGCGTGTACCGGAGAGATTCAGGACATGGCCCGGGTCAGGGAGAGGAAACCAATTCTTAATGAGATTTAAATCAGTCAAGGTAAATAAAATGATTTAAATAAACATGTTCACTCATTAAGAGTGAAAAATAATCAACTGTCAGGAAAATAATACACAGGTGATGATGATTTAGAACAAGTGGTTATAACAGGTTTATAAAGACGGTAGTAAGGAGAAACACAGGAGGATTTACAGTGTTACTGAAGAATATGTCTGAGAGTCAAGAACAAATGTGATGAGTGAAGGGATGGAGTTTAGAATAAACTGTACAGGTTATAAACTTTCAGAACTTGTGTGAACTTTCTAACGAACACACTCCATAACACTCTCTATAACACACTCTATAACACACTCTATAACACACTCTATAACACTCTCTATAACACACTCTATAACACACTCTATAACACTCTATAACACACTCTATAACACTCTCTATAACACTCTCTATAACACTCTCTATAACACTCTCTACACACTCTATAACACTCTCTATAACACTCTCTATAACACCTGACAACACCTCTATAACACTCTATAACACAATCCATAACACTCTCTATAACACTCTCTATAACACTCTATAACACTCTATAACACACGCTATAACACTCTCTATAACACTCTATAACACAATCCATAACACTCTCTATAACACTCTCTATAACACATCTATTACTCTATAACACTCTCTATAACACACTCCATAACACTCTATAACACTCTCTATAACACTCGCTAAAACATCTCTATAACACACTATAACACACTCTATAACACCTCATACTCTATAACACTCTAACTCTCTACAACACACTCTCTATAACACTCTCTATAACACTCTATAACACTCTCTATAACACTCTCTATAACACTCTCTATAACACACGCTATAACACTCTCTATAACACTCTCTATAACACAATCCATAACACTCTCTATAACACTCTCTATAACACTCTCTATAACACTCTCTATAACACACGCTATAACACTCTCTATAACACTCTCTATAACACAATCCATAACACTCTCTATAACACTCTCTATAACACAATCCATAAATATCTCTATAACACTCTCTATAACACAATCCATAACACTCTCTATAACACTCTCTATAACACTTGCTAAAACACACTATAACACAATATAACACACTCTATAACACTCTCTATAACACACTCTATAACACTCTCTACAACACACTCTACAACACTCTCTATAACACTCTCTATAACACTCTCTATAACACTCTCTATAACACTCTCTATAACACAATCCATAACACTCTCTATAACACTCTCTATAACACAATCCATAACACTCTCTATAACACTCTCTATAACACTCATTAAAACACACTATAACACTCTATAACACACTCTATAACACACTCTATAACACACTCTATAACACAATCCATAACGCTCTCTATAACACACTCCATAACACAATCCATAACACACTCTATAACACACTATAACACTCTCTATAACACTCCATAACACAATCCATAACACTCTCTATAACTATCTCTATAACACTCTCTATAACACTCTCTATAACACACTCTATAACACACTCCATAACACTCTCTATAACACAATCCATAACACTCTCTATAACACACTCCATAACACAATCCATAACACACTCTATAACACACTATAACACTCTCTATAACACTCCATAACACAATCCATAACACTCTCTATAACTATCTCTATAACACTCTCTATAACACTCTCTATAACACACTCTATAACACTCTCTATAACACACTCCATAACACTCTCTACAACACACTATAACACACTATAACACACTCTATAACACACTCTATAACACAATCCATAACACAATCCATAACACTCTCTATAACACACTCCATAACACTCTCTATAACACTCTCTATAACACAATCCATAACACTCTCTATAACACACTCCATAACACAATCCATAACACACTCTATAACACACTATAACACTCTCTATAACACACTCCATAACACAATCCATAACACTCTCTATAACACACTCCATAACACTCTCTATAACACAATACATAAAACACCCTATAACACTCTCTATAACACACTTTATAACACTCTCTATAACACATTCTATAACACTCTCTATAACACTCTCTATAACACTCTCTATAACACTCTCTACAACACTCTCTATAACAGACTCTATAACACTCTCTATAACACTCTCTATAACACACTCTATATAACACACTGTATATAACACACTGTATATAACACTCTCTATAACACAGAGTAAAGAGGTGCTGTACAGACATGTCCAGGAAGCAACACACACACACACGCGCGCGCGCGCGTACAAACATTTAAAGATATAACTCACAATAATGTCATTCTCCACAGCTCCGAGCTGAGGTTTCTGCCACGGATCCGCGAACTGCGCGAGCGGCATCTTCACTCTCTCTCACACACTCACACACACTCACACACACACACACACTCACACAAACTTTACACGAATTAAATCCTTAGATTCCACTCCACTCGGCACTAAAGTCGCGGTGAGGTGTTATTTACTCTTTAAACTATATATAAACTGTAACTCCGCTATAAATCACTTCCGGATCACTAAATTCCTCAAAAGTGAAAACTTTTTGCAGCTAAACGCTTTCTAACGCCGCAATCACTCACTTCCGGTTTCAGTGAGGAAAATGGCGCCCCCTCCCTCACCTGTGTATCAGCGCGAGCCAAGCAGTCACGTGACGTGTACGTCACTCAGGAGTGGGAATCTGCCTTCCTATTGGTCAGATAAACAGCAGCAGATATTACAGAGCCCTCTCTCTACCTGCTTGTCTCACTCTCTCTGCCTGTCTCACTCTCTCTCTCAGCCTGTCTGTCTCTCTCTCACTCTCTTTCTCTACCTGCTTGTCTGGCTCTCTCTGCCTGTCTCACTCTCCATGTCTGTCTCTCTCCCTGCTTGTCTGGCTCTCTCTGCCTGTCTCACTCTCCCTGTCTGTCTCTCTCCCTGCTTGTCTGGCTCTCTCTGCCTGTCTCATGCTCTGCTGATAAGAGACATATTACTGTTATATTATTACTTCTATAAAACTCAGTCAAACACACAACATGGATATAAAATATTTGATTAAAAATATAAACATAAAAAAATATCAAATTCACTTCAAATGAAATAAAAATGCTAAATGAAATGAAATTGATATAAAATGTGAAATGAGATCCTGCTCCAGCATCCAGTCAGTTTGAACTGAGTCTGTTTACAGTGTGTGATTATTCTGAACTTATTTTCTCTCTTGTACTGAAATATGTGCTGAATGTTTTTATATGATAGATTTATATCCTGTGTATTATACACTACATTATAAATATATCTTACTTTAGGAAACAAATCTGTTTATTGCAGCAACTAATGACATCATTCTGTTTAATAGCTTTATTACAGCATTAATATCACAAACACACACACACACTACACACACACACACATATACTACACACACACACCACACACACACACATATACTACACACAACACACACACACATACTACACACACAAACTACACACACACACACACACACACACAACACAACACACACACCACCCACCAACCACACACACACCACACACACAAACACACACACACACACACAAACAACACCACAAATACACAACACACACACACACACACACACTACACACACACACACACACACACTACACACACACACACACTATACACACACACACACACACACACACACCTACACACACACACACACACACTACACACACACACACACACACAAACCCCACACACACACTACACACACCACACACACACACACACACACACATATACACACACACACAACACACTACACACACACACACACACACACACACATACTACACACACACACACACTACACACACACACACACACACACACACACACACACACACACACTACACACACACACACACACACTACACACACACACTACACACACACATACTACACACACACACACACACACACACACACACACATACACCCACACACACTACACACACATAAACACACACACACACTACACACACACACACACTACACACACACATACCACACACACACACTACACACACACACAACCACACACACACACACACACACAAAACATACTACACACACACACTACACAAACCACACAATACACACACACACACACACACTACACACACACACACACACACATACTAACACACACACACACACACTACACACACACACACTACACGCACACACACCACACACACACACACACACACTCACACACACACACACACACACATACTACACACACACACACTACACACACACACACACACACACACACACCACACACACACACACCACACACACACACATACCACACACACTACACACACACACACACACACACACACACACACACACATACACACACACACACACACACAACAACACACATACACACACACACACACACACACACACACACACACACCACACACACACACACACACACACACACACACACCACACACACACACACACACACACCACACACACACACACACACACACACACACACACACACACACACACACACACACACACACACACACCACACACACATCCCTTCTCACCTTCTTCAGTCCATCTCTCCCACACTATTACCTGCACTCACACACATCTTTAACACATTGCTCTCTACTGGCACATACCCTACCTCATTTAACAGGCCTGGGTTACCCCACTGCTTAAAAAACCATCACTTAACCCTGCTGTGGTGGAGAACTACAGACCTGTTTCCCTCCTCCCCTTTCTTTCCAAAACTCTTGAAAGAGCCGTTTTTAATCAACTCTACAATTTTCTCACACAGATCAACCTCCTAGACACCAAGCAGTCTGGCTTCAAGAGCAGCCATTCCACAGAGACTGCTCTACTTTCCATCACTGAAGCCTTACGACTAGCAAGAGCAACCTCTAGATCATCTGTCCTCATCCTACTTGACCTCTCTGCTGCTTTCGACACTGTGAACCATCAGATCCTCCTATCAACTCTCTCCAACCTGGGCATCACTGGAACGGTTCTACGCTGGGTGGAATCCTATCCTTCGGACAGATCCTTCAAGGTATCATGGTGCGGCGGTATTTCTGAAACTCAGCAACTCACAACTGGCATTCCACAGAGGACAGTTCTGGGTCCACTCCTCTTTTCCATCTACACATCTCTCGGGCAGGTGATTGAGTCTCATGGCTTTTCCTATCACTGCTATGCTGATGACACCCAGCTCTATTTGTCCTTCCAGCCTGACGACCCATCTGTTTCTGCACGCATCTCTTCTTGCCTGTCAGACATCTCGGTCTGTATGAAGGAGCACCATCCTCAGCTTAACCTGGGAAAATCTGAGCTTCCCGTCATCCCAGCCTATCCCTCAATCAACCAGAACTTCACTGTACAGCTCAGCTCACTTACACTCAAACCAACCAAGACGGCCAGGAACCTTGGGGAACCCATATCACACCCCTCTTCATCTCCCTCCACTGGCTTCCTGTAGCTGCCCACATCAAGTTCAAGGCCTTGATGCTCACCTACAAGACCTTGTCAGGAACAGCGCCCCCATACCTCAACTCTCTCCCGAAGGCATACGTTCCCTCTCACAATCTGCGATCGGTCAGCGACCGACGTTTAGTAGTTCCCACTCAGCGAGGCGCAAGGTCGCTTTCCAGAACCTTCACGCTTACCGTTCCCCAGTGGTGGAATAAACTTCCGATCTCAGACCGGACTGCAGAATCTCTCACTATCTTCAAAAAACTATAAGACCCACCTCTTCCGTCAACACCTAACCAACTCATAGAGAGAAAAAAAACCCCACACTCAACACACTTACACTTCTACTCTGTACTCTCTTCTTCCTCTGGAACTCTATTAATGGATCTTGTATAGTAGCACTACTTGTATTGTTCCCTGCCTGATTTATCGATTTGATTATTTATAAGTCGCTTTGGATAAAAGCGTCTGCCAAGTGAATAAATGTAAAATAAAGAAAATATAATTTTTCTAGATGTGTATACATGAACACAGATCATGTCACATGATGCAACTGATTGTAGATATCTTTGAGTTTAATGGAGTCTGGCACGTGGATGTAATGTGACTGAAGTTGGGATACGGGGAACAGCTGTTCTCGGTGTAATGGGACATGATGGAGGATACAGTGTGATGTGGGTATTTCTGTACTGATAATCACACACCGGTCACATTCACAGTCTACTGACCGGAAATATTTCAGTTTATTTCAGATTGCTGCACTGTGACACTTCACTGACCCTTTCAGGTCCACTTCCTGTCTCTGATGATCATTTCCTGTTCTGTCACACACCCCTTCAGGTTCATCACTGTGATGTTATATGTATTATGATGATGTATGTAATCAGTGTATCACTTGTCTGTATTATTAACAATCATAATAAAAGACCACGTGAGACAGTGTGACCTTTGACCCC
>CM022775.1:194603-199603 GCA_012411365.1 Ameiurus melas | reverse complement strand
CAAACACTATCATCAGTCCACTGTGGGCGTGTCCCAATCCACACGCTCTATTCACAAACACCATCATCAGTCCACTGTGGGCGTGTCCCAATCCACACGCTCTATTCACAAACACCATCATCAGTCCACTGTGGGCGTGTCCCAATCCACACGCTCTATTCACAAACACCATCATCAGTCCACTGTGGGCGTGTCCCAATCCACACGCCCTATTCACATTGACACATAGACACTGATAACCTGAGACACTTTATTTGAACCTGCTGATGATGTCACCATCACCCAGCAGCTCTACTGGTCACCAGTGTCACCACATCACTGCATGATTCACACAACATTACATTCTACTCAGCATTATCATGTCACTGACCATGCCCACTTGAGCCTGCCTCCTGACTCTCCTGCCCCCCCCCTCACACACACACACTACATTGTACACTAAGTGTATTCAGTAGAACAAAGCAGAAGAAGCACTCCCACAGCAGAAAAGTATACGTGTATTAAATAAATATATTTGAACGTGGTAAATATAACAGTGATGTCAAAATTAAAACCACGAGCACGACTAAACAATCTAACTTCATTTACTCAACATGTGGGAGAGAGAGAGAGAGAGAGAGAGAGAGATTACTCAACTCTTTTTTAAAATAAAAAGCCAAAGCAAACAGAACCAAAATGGAGAAACAAATCCAGATTAACAGCTGAACTCTTACCTCAGACACAAGCTCAGCTCCCTTACAGAGAGAGAGAGAGAGAGAGAGAGAGAAGACAGAAAGAAACAGAGAGAGAGAGAGAGGGGGGGAGATGTGTGTGATTAGTAGTGGTGGACAGAGGGAGGAACACTGAAACAGTTGAAGTAAATGCGCCGTATTGAGGCTTTGAAGCAATCCGACACCCGTCTCCGTGGTGACACCTAGTGGTCACTTGCAGGTGTTGATCTGAAATAACCTTGACAACGATTCAGACAAGCGTTGATGAATTACATGTTTGTATCTAATAAGGAGTGTGTGTGTGGGAACCGACAGAGTTCTCTACCGGTACACTGCTGCCTGGGGTTCTACTCCTGGGTGAAGTGTTCCTGTCCACACTGCTGTAAGAGTTGTTTAAAAATGAGTGGGTTTTATTTATTGTCGTGTTTTTTAGTTTACATTTATTTATTTCGCAGACGCTTTTATCCAAAGCAACTTACACATGAGGATTTTTAATGTGTTGAGATTAACATCTGTCTGACATGAGCTTGGTTTGTAATCTGTAGGCTCCTCATTGTGAATAACTGTAGGTTATTTTGCTCATGAGAAATGAAGATTAAATGCAGAACTGTCCAAATTCTCCCTCTCACTTACGCAGAAACCCACAACATCTGGGCATGTCTTCTTCATAACCAGGAACTTTGGTGGGATTTCAGGTCAGATGATTAACGAGGCATCCTGAGGCACGCACTGACCATGGATCAGTACAAACACTACTGAATCATTTCAGTGTTATAAACCTACATAACAAAACTGACCCGAGAACAGTTCAAATGATATAGTAAACACCGGATCATTGGTTCACCTGGAGATCAACGCCCCCTAGCGGCGATGACGCAATGAAGCCGCGTTTGCTGGAATCACGTGACTTGGCCAGTTTGACACACGCTGATCCGAAATAAAAGATGAATAAAAGATCCACAACGCCGTGTTTAGAAAACACACCTCACTGGTGACTAATAATAAACAGTCATTACCGGGCGTGTCAGCAATGTTAGCATAGCTCGTTATCTGTGGGGGAATAAAAGCTAATGTTAGATTAGCCGGCTAGCGGTCAGTGGGACGGGACTAGCCAGCTGGTCAGGGGTTTAGCCGCTAGCCCAAGTGTCTGAAGTAGCTAGCAGAGTGGCTAATAAACACTGACTAATCTCCATACACACACACACACACACACACACACACACACAAACCCTAACACACACACACTCACACTAACAACCATACACACTCACACACACTACTCTTTATCAATAACTGACCCTGAGATCCTGTCAGAGTGAAGGTTAGAGAGAGAGTGTGTGTGTGTGTGTGTGTGTGTGTGTGTGTGAAGGTCACTACACTCTCCCTCATGCAGCTCTGTAACAAATCTCAGGAATAAAATATTAGAATAATAAATACATACATTCCGGGAGGCCCCGCCCCTCAATACTGTGGAGATCAGACTCAACATCTTCCTCATGACACCAAACACACACACTCTCTCTCACACACACACACACCGAGTCACTGAGGTAAAAACACACACTGCGGGTTGCCATATTGATCGCTTACAAATCCTCTCAGTGTGCAGAGTGCAAAAGTTTTAACCCCCTGATTTCTTGGTCACAGATGGAAGCTGTAAAGGAGTGATGAAGGTGTTGGTGTTGGTGTGGAGGAGTGATGATGTAGGTCTTGGTGTGGAGGAGGAGTGATGAAGGTGTTAGTGTGGAGGAGGAGTGATGAAGGTGTTGGTGTGGAGGAGGAGTGATGAAGGTGTTGGTGTGTAGGAGGAGTGATGAAGGTGTTAGTGTGGAGGAGGAGTGATGATGAAGGTGTTGGTGTGGAGGAGGAGTGATGAAGGTGTTGGTGTGGAGGAGGAGTGATGAAGGTGTTGGTGTTGGTGTGGAGGAGGAGTGATGAAGGTGTTGGTGTTGGTGTGGAGGAGTGATGATGAAGGTCTTGGTGTGGAGGAGGAGTGATGAAGGTGTTGGTGTGGAGGAGGAGTGATGAAGGTGTTGGTGTGGAGGAGGAGTGATGAAGGTGTGAAGGAGGAGTGATGAAGGTGTTGTGTGGAGGAGGAGTGATGAAGGTGTTAGTGTGGAGGAGGAGTGATGAAGGTGTTGGTGGAGGAGGAGTGATGCAGGTGTTGGTGGAGGGTGAGTGAAATGTTGTGTGGAGGAGTGATGAAGGTGTTGGTGTTGGTGTGGAGGAGTGATGATGAAGGTGTTGGTGTGGAGGAGGAGTGATGAAGGTGTTGGTGTGGAGGAGGAGTGATGAAGGTGTTGGTGTGGAGGAGGAGTGATGCAGGTGTTGGTGTGGAGGAGGAGTGATGATGAAGGTGTTGGTGTGGAGGAGAGATGAAGGTGTTGGTGTGGAGGAGGAGTGATGATGAAGGTGTTGGTGTGGAGGAGAGATGAAAGTGTTGGTGTGGAGGAGGAGTGATGAAGGTGTTGGTGTTGGTGTGGAGGAGTGATGATGAAGGTCTTGGTGTGGAGGAGGAGTGATGAAGGTGTTGGTGTGGAGGAGGAGTGATGAAGGTGTTGGTGTGGAGGAGGAGTGATGCAGGTGTTGGTGTGGAGGAGGAGTGATGATGAAGGTGTTGGTGTGGAGGAGAGATGAAGGTGTTGGTGTGGAGGAGGAGTGATGATGAAGGTGTTGGTGTGGAGGAGGAGTGATGAAGGTGTTAGTGTGGAGGAGGAGTGATGAAGGTGTTGGTGTGGAGGAGAGATGAAAGTGTTGGTGTGGAGGAGAGATGATGGTGTTGGTGTGGAGGAGAGATGATGAAGGTGTTAGTGTGGAGGAGGAGTGATGAAGGTGTTGTTGTGGAGGAGAGATGAAGGTGTTGGTGTGGAGGAGGAGTGATGAAGGTATTGGTGTGGAGGAGAGATGATGAAGGTGTTGGTGGTCATCAAGGACACTCACCAAAAAATTCATAAAACTTTTTTGACACAAACACACAGAATGTCCAGTTCAGTTACTATATTTTTCCATGTGGCAGATTGGTCTGCGTTATTAGCAACGTCTTGTACTTATTAATTAAATTAAAGCTAATTATCTATTAATTAATTGACATTGTTCTTCTTAATTGGTTAATAAAGTGAGTTTGGTTACATTAACATTAAAGTGTATATTCATAACATGTGATAAACACATAACAGGGAATCATTGTAACAATCTGGCAACAATGTTTCCAGCGCCATTTGATAACATACATGAAGTCACAGCACCTCCTGCAGGACAGGATGAGTAAATGCGAAAGTTAAATCCCTATATCATGTGTGCAGTCAGTAAGAACGCACTTTCTGGTACCCGCATATGTTTATAATCTGATAATAATCTCCTCACAGTCCTGTACCCAGAAATCCGTAAATCCAGTCCGGGTTCTGTCCCAAACCACTTCGCTACACAGAAGTCACTATGAAGTCATGTCGGTAGGCTGTCCCGCCCTGTGCATTAGTGCACTATGTAGGGAGCAGGGTGTGATTTAGGCTCGAGCCCACGAGCTGCTCCTGTCTTCCTTCCTGCTCTGTAAAACAGACGTGGAGTTTAATCCGCTGCAGGAAACGCGAAGAGACGCCATGAGGAGTTTCACTAACATGTGGACAGTGCTGGTGTGTGTGCTGAGTGTGCTGATCAGGTGTGCACTCGCGGAGGAAGGGGATGGGAGAAGGGAGCAGGAGTGTTATAACTACGCAGGAGGACACGTTTATCCCGGAGAGGCGTTCAGAGTCCCGGTGTCTGACCACTCACTGCACCTGAGCAAGGCCAAGAGTGAGACACACACACACACACACACACACACACACACACACCTGAGCAAGGCCAAGTGAGACACACACACACACACACTGCACCTGAGCAAGGCCAAGAGTGACACACACACACACACACGCCACCTGAGCAAGGCCAAGAGTGAGACACACACACTGCACCTGAGCAAGGCCAAGAGTGAGAGACACACACACACACACACTGCACCTGAGCAAGGCCAAGAGTGAGACAGACACACACACTCACACACACACACTCACACACACACACACACATCATTAACATAAAGAACAGCACATAAGGACAATGCAGTACAGATGTGAATTAAATACACACTCCTGTACAGATGTGTGATAAGAGTTCATGCTCCTGTGTTTAGGACACATCACACTGTGAGAGAGAGAAAGAGTAATGTGTGTGTGTGTGTGTGTGTGTGTGTGTGTGTTTATTTCTCTCCCATCTTTCAGTCTCTAAAGCGGCCCCGAGCTGGGAGGGAACCGC
>CM022775.1:184603-187103 GCA_012411365.1 Ameiurus melas | reverse complement strand
TGTGAGTGAGAGAATATCAGAGGTCTGATCTCAGTTTCTCTGTGTTTCTCTCCTCAACACGGCTCGCTCTCTCACTTCAGCTCATCATTCATGGCTCGTTGTTAGTGGAGTCACATGACCCAGGTGGAGACTCAGATGTGTGTGAGTGAGGCGGTGCTAGTGAGGTAATGCTGCTGAAGGTTAGCGGTGTAGTTCCTCTGTGTGTCTCCGGTGTCTCCGCTTCCGCTCGGGATGTACATGCTGATCATGTCCCTCAAATCGGGCTGTAACGGAGCGCGAGGCTGACTCGGACCGCCGCCGCTCGAGGACGGAGACAGCTGATCCGGTTTGACCATGGACGTGCCCGGGCTGGACTGCTGAGTACCGTACTGCACCGGACTGGGAGAGAGAGAGAGAGAGAGAGAGAGAGAGAGAGAGTTACTGACGCACTGAAGATATAAAAGCTATAAAATTATTGCAAAAAATGTTCTTTAATTAATGTATTTAATTCATTCCTGATTATATATTTTTTTGCCCCTCCGTATTATTAATGATCTGAACAGCAGCAGCTCGTGAGCATAGATTTAGGTGTTGTAGGATGAACTTAAGAAAATAACCTCAGACTAAATGTAGTGTAGACGCGATCACACCTGAACATCACGTGGTGTAGCAGCTCGCTCCGAGAGGCTTTACACAAACTTCATATCAGTGTAGGAAACAAGTATTATAGAAGACTTTATACCCCACAACCCCCTCTCCCACACTTTAACATATATCTTACAATCGAAACAGTTCTGTACATCACACACACACACACACACACACACACACCGTCTGCACTTACACTCTGCCTTTGTTTCTGGAAATGTATTCTATTTCATTCGGATTATGTTCTATAAAACGAGATCTGCAGAGTGTTTATAAACTACTCCAATCTGTTACCCCTGTAGTGACCTGTCCTGTCTGCTGCATGAGGCAGAGGGATTCCTGCCCCAGGGGCCCTAATTAGCGCTTGTTGCAGTTCCCATGCTTAGCCACTAGGTGCAATAATAATAATAATAATAATCCCTGCATGGAGTTGAACAGGGCAGTGAGTGGACTGCACCACCATTACACAACATCTAGAAAATGAAGAGAAAAGTGGCTTATATCTGTTCAGCAGCACCACTGCTCACTTCAGGGATTTAATTCGGATGAATGTTGATAGAAACGACGGAGTTCTGCGTCACTGCTCTACAGACGATCGGCTGCACCTCCATTACGCTCGCTTTAGACTGATTCACTTCCTGTCTGTGATTAGATGGATATTATTCCTCGGCTTCTTCTCGTCCTTCACGTCCTGTTCCCGGCGCCGTGTTTCTGTCTCTCACTCTGTGTAGAATTTCAGTGGAGTTTCGTGTTTCAGAAACTTTACACAGTTTAAACAGAATAGAGTGAGGAACTAATGGAATCCGAACGTTATATATGTTTATATATTTAGTAAAATAACGTATGTCGGATGTTGACGGATATTTTTTTCCGGAACCCAGCGTTTGACGGAACACGGAGCCTTAAAGCTCGGAATGTTTGAGAAAGTGACGGTGGGGTCATTTAAAAAAAGGAGAAAACAATAGAAATATTTCTATATATCGGATGTTGAGGAATCAATTTCCAGACGGGCCAATCAGAACTATTCAGAACTCGTGGTGACGTCACAGAAAGTTGGCCCAGTCGCAGGCACGCGCCTCGCGATGACTAAAAAATGTTTATATTTGCGACGAAAATAAATAAATGATGTAAGACAGCGGGCCCCAACCTTTTTTGCTCCACAGACCGGTTTAATATCAGACGATATTTTCACGGAGCGGCCTTTAAGGTGTAGCGAGAAATACAACAAAATAAACTGACAGGACCGGAATAAAAACTGGGGAATTTTTAAATTTAATAATAAATGTGAATCCAATGTGAAATCACAACTTTATTAGCAGCGTCCTCGTAACACCCCCCCAACGCTCTCTGGTATCTATGGGAAGGTTTCAACGTATCACGTGACCGAGACAAGCGTCTTGACATGCGTCAGGAGTGAGTCGTAGAAGGACGTAACGGAGAGAATCCGCTCATTTTTCAGATCCAGATCATAAATAAAACGGAAATAATGTAAGTTATTTATTCTTTCTGTGCGGCCCGGTACCAAATGACCCACCGGTACCGGTCCGCTGATGTAAGATATAGATATAGATATATAATTACAGAACGTTATGTGTGCAGGTGCACCTGAGTGTTTTGCGCGCGCGCGGAACTCACCTGTACGCGCTCGCGCTGCTCATGTAGCTGTGCGCGCTCGGGTACTGGAAGCTCGACAGGTCGTACCGGTGAATCTGCTGAGTGTAACCGAGCGCGTCCCCCTGCGCGCTCCCGTATCCTCCCGCCGCGCCCCAGCCGTAACCCTCCATCCGGGCACTTCCGCTCAGGGTCCCGGCGCTCAGCGGGAGCGCGCTCACCGGACAGTCCTTCTTGGTGACGGGTTTGGTTTTACGCCGCG
>CM022775.1:172103-182103 GCA_012411365.1 Ameiurus melas | reverse complement strand
TCACACTCTCACACCCTCTCTCCACCTCAACCCATCTCCACCTCACACCCATCACCACCCACTCTCTCACCTCTCTCCACCTCACACTCCATCTCCACCTCACTTTCACTACCCACCTCACTCTCACCCACCCTCACACCCCATCACCACCTCATACCTCTCACTCCACCACACTCTCTCTCCACCTCACTCTCTCACACTCTCTCTCCACCTCACACTCCATCACCACCTCATACTCTCTCACTCTCTCTCTCCACCACACCCATCTCCACCTCACACCCCTCCCCTCACCTCTCACTCCACCTCACCTCTCACCCACCCACACCCATCTCCACCTCACTCCACCACCTCACACTCCATCACAACCTCACACCCATCACCACCACTCTCTCACACCTCTCTCCATCATACCCATCTCCACCTCACCTCCTCACACCTCTCTCTCTCTCCACCCCACACTCCACACCACCCACACTCTCTCTCTCCACCTCACACTCCATCACCACCTCACTCCTCTCACACTCTCCACCTCACACCCACTCACCACCCTCACTCCCACACTCTCCACCTCACACCCATCACCACCTCACCTCACACCTCTCTCCACCTCATACTCCATCTCCACCTCACACCCATCACCACCTCACTCTCACACCTCTCTCTCTCCACCTCACACCCATCTCCACCTCACTTCTCACTCTCTCACTCCACCTCACACCCCATCACCACCTCACACTTTCTCTCCACCTCACACTTCCCATCACCACCTCTCACTCTCTTCACACCTCTCTCCACCTCACACCCCATCACCACCTCACTCTCTCACTCTCTCCACCCACACTCCATCTCACCCTCACACCCATCTCCACCTCACACTCATCACCACCTCACGCCTCACACCTCTCCACCTCACACCCATCACCCACCACTCTCTCACACCCCTCTCTCCACCACACCCATCTCCACCCTCACTCTCTCACTCCACCTCACACTCCCTCCACCTCACCTCTCACTCCACCTCACTCCTCACTCCACCTCACACTCCATCACAACCTCACACCCATCACCACCTCACTCTCACACTCTCTCTCCTCTCCACCTCACACCCATCACCACCTCACACTCTCTCTCCACCTCACACTTCATCACCACCACTTCTCACACTCTCTCCACCTTACACTCCATCACCACTCACACTTCTCTCTCCACCTCACACTTCATCACCACCTCACTCTCTCACTCTCTCTCCACCTCACACTCCATCTCCACCTCACACCTCACACCCTCTCTCCACCTCATACCCATCTCCACCTCACACCCATCTCCACCTCACACCTCACACCTCTCTCTCCACCTCACACTCCATCTCCACCTCACTTTCACTCTCTCACCCACCCTCACCTCTCACTCCACCTCACACTCCATCTCCACCTCACCTCACTCTCCACCTCACCTCCTCTCCACCCACTCTCCTCACACCCACCTCACTCTCCTCACCCCTCACACCCCATCACCACCTCATACTCTCTCACCCACCTCACACCCATCTCCACCTCACTCTCACTCTCTCCACCTCACACCCATCACAACCTCACACCCATCACCACCTCACTCTCACACTCTCTCCACCTCATACCCATCTCACCCCATAACTCCTACCTCTCTCTCCACCTACACCCATCTCCACCAATCCTCACACCTCTCCACCTCATACTCCATCTCCACCTCACACCCATCACCACCTCACTTCCTCTCACACTCTCCACCTCACACTCCATCTCCACCTCACTTTCTCACTCTCTCACTCCACCTCACTCTCTCACTCCACCTCACACCCCATCACCACCTCATACTCTCTCACTCCACCTCACACTCTCTCCACCTCACACTCCATCACCACCTCACACTCTCTCTCTCCACCTCACACTTCATCACCACCTCACTCTCTCACACTCTCTCTCCACCTCACACTCCATCACCACCTCACACTCTCTCTCTCTCCACCTCACACTCCATCTCCACCTCACACTCCCTCTCCGCCTCACTCTCTCACTCCACCTCACTCTCTCACTCCACCTCACACTCCATCTCCACCTCACTCTCACCACCTCACACTCCATCACAACCTCACACTCCATCACCACCTCACTCTCACACTCTCCACTACTCCATCTCCACCTCACTCTCTCACTCTCTCTCTCTCTCTCCACCTCACACTCCATCACCACCTCACACTTTCTCTCTCCACCTCACACTCCATCACCACCTCACTCTCTCACACTCTCTCTCCACCTCACACTCCATCACCACCTCACTCTCTCACACTCTCTCTCTCCACCTCACACTCCATCACCACCTCACTCTCACACCCCTCTCACTCCACCTCACACTCCATCTCCACTCACACCCATCACCCACCTCACTCTCTCACACTCTCTCCATCCTCACACCCATCTCCAACTCCTCACCTCTCACCTCTCACCCACCCTCACACCCCATCACCACCTCACACTCCCTCTCTCCACCTCACACTCCATCACCACCACCCCTCACACCCTCTCCACCTCACACTCCATCACCACCTCACTCTCTCACTCTCTCTCTCCACCTTACACTCCATCTCCACCTCACACTCCATCTCCACCTCACACTCCATCACCACCTCACGCTCTCACACTCTCTCTCCACCTCACACTCCATCACCACCTCACTCTCTCACACTCTCTCTCCAACTTCACACCCATCTCCACCTCACCTCACACTCTCCACCTACACCCATCACCACCTCACACCCATCACCACCTCACTCTCTCACACTCTCTCCACCTCATACTCCATCTCCACCTCACTCCTCTCACACTCTTCTCCACCTCACACCCCACTCACCACCTCACTCTTCACTACCCCTCACACTCCATCACCCACCACTCCACCTCACCCTCACACTCTCCCACCTCACACCCATCACCACCTCCATACTCTCTCACACCTCTCTCCACCTCACACTCCATCTCCACCTCACACACCCATCACCACCTCACCCTCTCACACTCTCTCCACCCACACTCCATCACCACCTCACACCCATCACCACCTCACTCTCTCACACTCTCTCCCCCTCACACTCCCTCTCACTCCCCCTCACACTCCCTCTCCACCTCACTCTCTCACTCCACCTCACTCTCTCACTCCACCCACACCCCATCACCCAACCTCATACTCTCTCTCACCCACCTCACACCATCTCCACCTCTCACTCTCCACCTCACACTCCATCACAACCTCACACTCCATCACCACCTCACTCTCTCACACTCTCTCTCCACCTCACACTCCATCTCCACCTCACTCTCTCACACTCTCTCTCTCTCTCTCTCCACCTACACCCATCACCACCTCAATACACTCTCTCTCTCCACCTCACACTCCATCACCACCTCACTCTCTCACACTCTCTCCACCTCACACTCCCTCACCACCTCACTCTCTCACTCTCTCTCTCCACCTTACACTCCATCTCCACCTCACACTCTCACACCCTCTCTCTCCACCTCATACTCCATCTCCACCTCACACTCCATCACCACCTCACTCTCTCACACTCTCTCTCTCCACCTCACACTCCATCTCCACCTCACTTTCTCACTCACTCACTCCACCTCACTCTCTCACTCCACCTCACACCCCATCACCACCTCATACTCTCTCACTCCACCTCACACTCCATCTCCACCTCACTCTCCACCTCACACCCATTCCAACCTCACACCCATCACCACCTCACTTCTCACACCTCTCTCCACCTCCTCACCCATCACCACCTCACTCTCTCACACTCTCTCCACCTCACACTCCATTCCCCACCTCACTCCATCACCACCTCACTCTCACACTCTCTCTCTCCACCTCACACTCCATCACCACCTCACACCCCTATCACCACCTCACCTCACACCATCTCTTCTCCTCACCTCACACTCCATCACCACCACCTTCTCACACTCCTCTCCACCTCACACTCCATCACCACCTCACTTCCACACACCCCTCCACCTCACACTCCATCTCAAACACCACCTCAACCTCACACTCTCACACCACCTCACTCACCTCTCACACTCTCTCTCTCCACCTACACTCCATCTCCACCTCACACTCCATCCCTCCTCTCCACCTCACACTCCATCACCACCTCACACTTTTCTCTCCACCTCACACCTTCATCACCACTCACTCTCTCACACCTCTCTCTCCACCCTCACACCCATCACCACCTCAACTCACACTCTCTCTCCACCTCACACTCCATCTCCACCTCACACTCCACCACCTCACTCTCACACTCTCTCCACCTCACACTCCATCACCACCCACACCCATCACCACCACTCTCTCACACTCTCTCCACCTCACACTCATCTCCACCTCACACCAACACCACCTCACTTTCTCACACCCTCTCCACCTCACATTCCATCTCACTTCACCACACTCCATCTCCACCTCACCCATCTCCACCACACACCCATCTCCACCTCACACTCTCACACCCTCACTCCACCTCACACTCCATCTCCACCTCACTCTCTCACTCCACCTCACTCTCTCACACTCTCTTTCTCCACCTCACACTCCATCTCCACCTCACTCTCTCACACTCTCTCCATCTCACACTCTCTCCATCCCACTCACCCACCACCCTCTCCATCTCATCTCACACTCTCTCAACCTCACATTCCATCTCACTCCACCTCACACTCCATCTCCACCTCACACTCCATCTCCACCTCACTCTCTCACACTCTCTCACTCCACCTCACACTCCCTCTCCACCTCACTCTCTCACTCCACCTCACACGCCATCACCACCTCATACTCTCTCACTCTCTCACTCCACCGCACACTCGATCTCCACCACACTCTCACTGTCTCTCTCTCAACCTCACACTCCATCACAACCTCACACTCCATCACCACCTCACTCTCACACACTGTCTCTCCACCTCATACTCCATCTCCACCTCACTCTCTCACACTCTCTCTCTCCACCTCACACTCCATCACCACCTCACACTCTTTCTCTCCACCTCACACTCCATCACCACCTCACAGTCCATCACCACCTCACTCTCTCACTCTCTCTCCACCTCACACTCCATCACCACCTCACTCTCTCACTCTCTCTCCACCTTACACTCCATCTCCACCTCACACTCTCACACCCTTTCTCTCCACCTCATACTCCATCTCCACCTCACACTCCATCACCACCTCACTCTCTCACACTCTCTCTCCACCTCACACTCCATCTCCACCTCACTCTCTCACACTCTCTTTCTCCACCTCACACTCCATATCCACCTCACTCTCTCACTCCACCTCACACTCCATCTCCACCTCACTCTCTCACACTCTCTTTCTCCACCTCACACTCCATATCCACCTCACTCTCTCACACTATCTCTCTCCATCTCACACTCTCTCTCCATCTCACACTCTCACTCCACATCACTCTCTCCATTCCACTCCCTCTCCATCTCATCTCACACTCTCTCTCTCTCCATCTCACTCTGTCACACTCCACATCACACTCTATCGATCCACCTCACTCTCCATCTCATACTCTCTCTCCGTCTCTCACACTCTCTCCATCTCACACTCTCCCACATTCCACCTCACTCTTCAGCTCACTCTCAATCTCACACTCTCTCTCCATCTCACTGTCTCACTCTTCATTTCACACTCACAGTCTCCATCTCTCTCTCTCACACACACACACTCTCAACAACTGAGTTCAGCTTGGTAAATGTCAAGAAGAGAGAGAGAGTGGGGGAGGAGTGAAAGTTCTTCAGCTATGTGAATGAGTGTTAAAGGAGGCCATTCAGGATCTGTTCTCATGGAAATCACACACACTGGTTAGGAGGAGAAGGAGGAGGAGGAGAGACCACCTGCACTGATAGCACAGAAAGACAGAAACGGGGAGGCAGAGAGACGTGTTGAAATAATAATAATATTAATAATGATAATAACAGAGTGACGTCACAGGGTGTAGACATACTTTAAGATGTTTTAAAGATAATAAAACACTTTTCCAGCCAGTGGTGTCGCCCCCTGCTGATCTCACAGGAACATTGCAGCACTGTTAGAAACAGGAAGTAATGGTGAGAGCGCCCCCTGCTGTCTGCACCCGAGGTAAACTACTGAGTTTAATCTTATTCAAAATATATTTAAAATAAACTAATAGACTTTTGTTTTTCTCATCAGTATAAGTCAAGATTTTGTCTTTATTTTGACTTCATCCCAAAACACTCACTCTCATTATATATATATATTTTACGCTATATATATCTATTTTATACAATTTTTTGTGTGCGTTTTTGTATATGCGTATGAATATGTATGTGTATATATTTGTATATGTATATATTTGTGTGTGTATGCGCATGTATGTATGTATATATGTATAAATGTATGTGAATATATATATATATATATATATATATATATATATATAATAATATTTTTTTTTAAAATTATTTTTTTTATTTTATTTTATTTTTTTTTTAATCTTATTCATTCTATGTAAATGCTGGCACGAAATTAAGGAGTGGGTCTTAATTTCCCTGTGCATGTGCATATTGACAATAAAGGCATTCATTCATTCATAAATAAAAGCTAGGGTTATTATATAAAGCACACTTATAAAACAATAAATAATATATATGTGTGTGTGTTTATGAACATGTACTACATAGGGAATGAAATAACTGAATTCTGCGCTCTGTTTAGTGCACTTTATGTTGGATGTGATCGTGTGTGTGTGTGTGTGTGTGTGTAGATAGCTATGAGTGAAACTGTGCTGTTCATATCTTTATTATCATGTTACATCATCATACACATCTGAAAAGATATAAAACAGTTTAATTTACAGTGAGTGTGTACTCCAATCACACAAACAAACAAACAAAAAAAACAACCCGAGCAGAAAGAAAGATGTCGTGGTCCCAACTGAGAACTATAGAACTGTAAATATATTCTTTACATGGTGAATGTGCACTTATATAGTGCTTTTATCCAAAGCGCTTTACACTGTGTCTCATTCACCCATTCATACACACACACACACACTGACACACTCACACACACTGACTCGCACACACGGTCAATCTCTTACACACAACCAGAAATAAAGAAACATACAAAACAGATTAACTTAAGGAAATATCTGGCACCAACTAACAGTGTCACTGTCTTTTTTCTTTAAAATATCAGTATTTATCAAAAACACATCATCCTGGAGTTTAAACAGATTCATTTGGCATTTCAAGAAATTAAATAAAACGTACATAGTGTCGAGGTGAAGGAGGAACAAAACAACACGACTCTCTCTGTCTGTCTCTCTCACTCACTTCAGAGGTGTTGGGGGAAGTGGTCGAGGAGGTGTTGAAGGCTGTGTGTTGTGTGTGTGTGTGTGTGTGTGTGTCAGAGTGTGAGTTTACAGTGACAGAGCTCCTTGTATATGAGTCGGCGCAGTTTGGGCATGTCCTGCTGCGTGAAAGTGAACGGCTTCTCCAGCGCCAAACACTTACAGTACTGAGAGAAAGACAGGAAAAAAAACGTGTAATATATAATAAATAAATAAAACATCGGCCGTGTGTGTGCGCGCGAGTGTGTGAGATTAGAGATGGAACTGACCTGCAGGACGAACGCACCACAGTCGCTGTCGTTGTTCTGCCTCGCTACGTTCTACACACACACACACACACACACACACACATTAAATAAAGATCACACACACTCCAGCACAGGAAAGTTTATAGTTATAAATGATAAAATAATCACCATTTTGAAGAACCCTTTCCAGCCTGTGTAGAACTCCTTCTGCCCTCTCTTCATCGCCTCGGCCTGCAGGTACTTCGCTATGTGCTAAAAACACACACACACACAGATGGAATTATTGTGATCAGGACGAGTAGGGTGTAGGGAATAGGGAGTAGGAAATAGAGAGTAGGGTGTAGGGAATAGAGAGTAGGGAGTAGGGTGTAGGGTGTAGGGAATAGAGAGTAGGGAGTAGGGTGTAGGGTGTAGGGAATAGAGAGTAGGGTGTAGGGAGTAGACACCTTTGGGCAGAGTCGGTTCAGTGTCCTCTGGGAGTCGAAGTAGGTGATGGAGCGTTGAGGAACATTCACACATACCAGAGACCAGTGAACCTCCAGATGGATAGGAATGAGCAGGAATTTCTTCTGGAACACATCCACCTAACACACACACACACACACACACACACACACACACACCTTGTGTAAAGTGTTTACTCTTATTGCTTTCTGACTTTTGGACACCCGGTATATTTGAGTGACTCAGAGCTAAAGACGCACACGCGCAGACACACACACTGTACACATTACACACACATCCACACAGTACACATTATACACACACACACACACACACCGTACACATTATACACACATCCACACCGTACACATTACACACACATCCACACCGTACACATTACACACACATCCACACAGTACACATTACACACACATCCACACGTACAACACACACAAAACATCCACACTGTAACATTACACACACATCCACACAGTACATATAATACACACACACACATCCACAACAGTACACATTATACACACATATCCACACCGTACACATTATACACACATCACACAGTACACATATACACACACACACACACACCGTACACATTACACACACATCCACACCGTACACATTACACACACATCCACACAGTACACATTATACACACACACACATCCAAGTAGTACATACACACATCCACACAGTACAATACACACACATCCACAGTAGCACATTACACACACACACACACACACGTATTATTATACACATATCTACACTGTATACATATACACACACATCCACACCTATACATATTAAAAACATCCACACAGTAATAATATTACACACACATCCAACAACCGTACATTATACAAAACATCCACACGTACACATATATTAACACACATCACACACAGTACACATTATACTAAAACAAAAACATCCACACAGTATATATATACAATATACATCAACATACATATACACACACATCCACACAGTACACATATACACACACACACACACACACCGTACACATTACACACACATCCACACCGTACACATTACACACACATCCACACAGTACACATTATACACACACACACATCCACACAGTACACATTACACACACATCCACACAGTACACATTATACACACACACACACACACACCGTACACATTACACACACATCCACACCGTACACATTACACACACATCCACACAGTACACATTATACACACATCCACACAGTACACATTATACACACACACACACACACACACACTACATATTACATTAATAACATCCACACAGTAACATATTACACACACATCCAACAGTACATTATACACACACACACACACACTGTACACATTATACACACACACACACACACACGTAAAACATTATACACACATCCAACAACACATTATACACACATCCACACAGTACACATTATAAACACTAATAGTACATATTACAAAAACATCCAACAGTACACATACAATAACACACCACACAGTACATATTATACACACACACACACACACTGTACACATTATACACACACACACACACACACGAAACATACACACACACAAGTATACACATACACACACATCCACACAGTACACATTATACACACACACACACAGTACACATTACACACACACCCACACAGTACACATTATACACACACACACACACTGTACACATTACACACACATCCACACAGTACACATTATACACACACACACACAGTACACATTACACACACAGCCACACAGTACACATTATACACACACACACTGTACACATTACACACACATCCACACAGTACACATTATACACACATCCACACCGTACACATTA
>CM022775.1:164603-169603 GCA_012411365.1 Ameiurus melas | reverse complement strand
GGACGGGCTGTCCTGAGGTCTCCGCCCCTCACTGTCAGCCATGTTGGCTCTGGAGCCACACTCACTGATGACAGGAAGTCTGTTTGTGCCGTTCAGGTCTGAGAAAAAAAAAAGAGAGTACCGTAGATGAAACAGAGACTCTACAGCACTTATGAGTTCCACCACATGCGGGTTAGTGCCTCTCAGGTTCCTGTTCCCTTTCACTGGTTGAGGTTTAAACAGGTATGAATGATCCTCTGTACTGCTCAGTGATCCAGACTAACCCCTGACAGGCCACATACTCACATTATATAGTAATAAACATGGTATAAAGCACAACACACACAAACTGACCTTGTGCCACAGCAGTTCCTGCTCTCTCTCCGTTTGTGAGCGAGTTCTGTAGCTGCCGGTGTTTTGGCCGTCGGATCCACCTTACCCTGCAGGCCCACCTGTACCCTGAAGGCCACGCCCACTTTGCCCGCTGTCGCCAGGTCTGCCACTGCCACGTTAACGTGTGGTGAATGTTCACACATCGGCGTGGCCTGAGCCCCCGGCCCACCTGCTTCTTCTCGCCGAACCCGTCAGACCACGGCTGGGCAGAGCGGCCGGACGAGTCCCCGGATCCGAGGCCTACAGGCGCAACGCTCTCCACCAGTTCGTCTCTCCTCGTGAAAACCTCGTCTGTGTCTCCATCCTCCATATCCACATCCATCTTCTCTTCCACGGGGGCGGTGAACTCAGACCCCCACATGTCCCTGTCTCTGTGGCTCAGTTTGAGCTGCGCCGGGTTTATAAAGCGACCGACAGCACCACCACTGTCCTGTCTCACTGTTAGCTCATTGTTCCTCTGTGTGTGTGTCAGACCGTCGTCTCTCATAGTCCACGGACGCCTGTGCCAGGATTTACAACAGATCTGAACACAAATAACAACATTTCAGTTACTAGCTTAAACATTTTGCAAGAAATAACACCATCATCATCAAAGCAGCGTGAGAAAAAGTCAAAAAAAAAAAAATAAAAAAAAAAAAAAAAAATATTAAAAAAAAAAAAACAAAATAAATATTAATAAAAAAAAAAAAATAAAAAAATAAAAAAAAAAAAAAAAAAAAAAAAAAAAAAAAAAAAAAAAAAAAAAAAAAAAAAAAAAAAAAAAAAAAAAAAAAAAAAAAATAAAAAAAAAAAAAAAAAAAAAAAAAAAAAAGAAGTAGAAAAAGGCCCCCCCCACCCAACAGCAAGTAAAAAAAAAAAAAAAAAAAAAAAAAAAAAAAAAAACCACACACAACCCCCCCACACTCCAAACCCCAACAATAAAAAAAAACAAAAAGTGTAACAAAAAAAAAAAAAAAAAAAAAAAAAAAAAAACAAGAAAAAAAAAAAAAAAAAAAAAAAAAAAAAAAAAAAAAAAAAAAAAAAAAAAAAAAGAAAAAACAAAAAAAAAAAAAAAAAAAAAAAAAAAAAAAAACACAAAAAAAAAACCCCAAGCAAAAAAAAACAACAAAAAAAAAATTAAGACCCCACAAAAATTAATTAAGCAAAAAAAAAAAAAAATAAACCAACATAAACTTATAAAACCACTCAAACCAACAAAAAAAAAAAAAAAAAAAAAAGAAGAAAAAACAGAAAAAAAACAAACAGAAAAAAAGAAAAAAAAAAAAAAAAAAACAAAAAAAAAAAACAAAAAAACACACAAAAAATATAACCAACGTCATCATTGTGATACTTTAAACAGTTAAAACCCTTCAGTGTCTCTACACTACACCATATATATATATATATATAACAATATATAAACATACTATATGAAAGTGAACGCTGCTGTTTATTTGTTTCCTGAATATAAAACGCAGGTGAATATAGTGTGAAATCTGAACTAAACAGTCTTTAATACACACACGATGCAGTAAAGCGGGTTGGAGGTTAGCTTAGCTCCGGCTAATCGCGGTGTTTCTGAGGAGAGCTCGAGCTCAAACACACATTCTCACACACACTCACCTCTCACCTCACCCAACACTGCCGGGCTTATTAATGTCTAATCGCACTGTGTATGAGACGCTGACTAAAACCGGGAGAACATACGGGTTTATTTCTGGTTCATTCATTTAAGAACTTGGCGCTTGTTTACACTGAAAACGCTTCCACATCCGCCGCAAGGCGATGACGTCACTGCAGTGTCACTTTAAATACTTCCGGGTTAATTTACGCTAGCGGGCGGTATTGTATTATAGTTTTTAATTGTGGTCACATAATCACAATAATGATAATAATAAATAAATGTTCATACTTTAGTCCTTGAAGGCTGGAAGAGATGAATATACACTATACGGCCAAAAGTATGTGCACCCCTGACCATCACACCTATATGTGGTTCTTCCGCAAACTGTTACCACAAAGTCTTAAGGACACAATTGTATAGAACGTCTCTGTTCGCTGTAGCATCACGATTTCCCTTCACTGGAACTAAGAGACTTGTGATGAACTGGAAGTGGAGCCTCCTTACATCAACATCAGCGCCTAACCTCAACCTCACCAACGCTCTTGTAGCTGAATGATCACTAATTCCCACGGCCACGCCCCGAACTCTAGTGGAAAGCCCTCCAAGAAGAGTGGAACGCATTATAACTGGAAAAAGGGAAATAAATCTGGAACAGGATGTTAAACATGTAAATATGGGGTTTATAGCGCAATAGTACAGGTCTTACAGTTTTTTTTGGGTATTGTTTAGCATCCCTAGAATTAGCATTTATACATTTGGTATGTAGCAAGTAAGAATATAAGATTTGTTAGGAAACACTTCTCTCCATTCTCTGGTGTGTATAGTGGAGTGCGGAATATTTCCACAGGGTTGTGATGAAAAGGGAAACATCTGGACAATCTGTTGAGCAGCAGCTCAGGGCTGAATTACACACACACACCTGTATTATTCTCTTAATTAATATTCGAGCTGTGACTTTTGTGTGTGTGTGTTCTGCTTCACATGAACAAACCCCAGGCATTTTATAATGAACAGCTGTATTTGCCCATGTTCCTCTGAGAGGAACAGAAATCTTTAACAGAAATGATATTTATTAAAGGTGTTGGAGCTTCATGCTGCACGGAATCACGTATATGTTTATAAGATACAACTGTAAATGCATATATTACAATGTGAACTAAGGACAGATATGTGTTTTATTTCGGCTCTGTGCTTAGCTCTCTCTCCACTAGAGCGCGCGCGTTCGCACCCCCACACCGGAAGTGACGTTGCCAGAGCAGTAATGGCGGCTCACAGTTCGCTCCTGGATGTTTCTGTCGGAAGCGCTGTTTGACGCTGTGTGTCCTGTCTACTCTCTCTGCGCGTTTATACACACGGTTTGGAATAGAGTCGGATATTTTTTGTAGTTTAATATTTCCGTCGATTCGTGCAGTTATTTATCCGCTTCTCCGGGAGAATTGTCCAAGGGCTTGCTAGCTTAGCTTAGCTTTACTAGGTGGCAGCTAGAATACAAGTCAAATTAGCCTAGCATGCTAATCCAACTCAGTAGAGCCAGGTTTCCTCAGTGTGCCCTGTGTTAGCGTGTTAGCCACCGAGCTACAGCAGCGTGCGCGCGGGGTGCAGTGCTTCAGGGATCTCTCTCTCTCTCTCACACACACACACCCCGGGTGAAGAGTTCACAGTAACGCGGTTGTTCGGGACTGTGGTGTCCGCGCTGAAGCAGCGGCGCAGTGGGAGTGTGTGTGGGAGAATAAACCAGGAGCAGTGCTAATCACAGCGCTAGCGGTTAGTCCTATGGTCCAGCATGCTGAAGACCCGACAGTGTCTACTCGGACTCCGCACTTTCCTCGGAGTGGCGTCCAGGATCTGGGGCTTCTTCCTGTACATCCTCAGGAAACACCTCCGCACAGTAAGGGGCTACCATACTCACCCTCACACCATACTCACCCTCACAGTTACCCTCACACCATACTCACCCTCACAGTTACCCTCACACTATACTCACCCTCACAGTTACCCTCACACCATACTCACCCTCACACCATACTCACCCTCACACTATACTCACCCTCACAGTTACCCTCACACTAACAACCACCACAGTTACCCTCACCATACTCACCCTCACACTATACTCACTCACACTATACTCACCCTAACAGTTACCCTACACACTATACTAACCCTCACAGTTACCCTCACACTATACTCACCCTCAAATACTCACTCACACACATACTCACCCTCACAGTTACCCTCACACTATACTCACCCTCACAGTTACCCTCACACCATACTCACCCTCACACTATACTCACCCTCACACTATACTCACCCTCACAGTTACCCTCACACTATACTCACCCTCACAGTTACCCTCACACTATACTCACCCTCACAGTTACCCTCACACTATACTCACCCTCACAGTTACCCTCACACCATACTCACCCTCACAGTTACCCTCACACTATACTCACCCTCACAGTTACCCTTACGCTATACTAATCCTCACCCTCGCCGTTACTGTTGCTGTTACCCTCACACTATACTCACCGTCGCACCACAGTGTGTGTGTGTGTGTCTGTCTCTGTGTGTGTGTGTGTGTCTGTCTGTCTCTGTGTGTGTGTGTGTGTGTCTGTCTGTGTGTGTGTGTGTGTGTGTCTGTCTGTCTCTGTGTGTGTGTGTGTGTGTCTGTCTGTCTCTGTGTGTGTGTGTGTGTGTCTGTCTGTCTCTGTGTGTGTGTGTGTGTGTCTGTCTCTGTGTGTGTGTGTCTGTCTGTCTCTGTGTGTGTGTGTCTGTCTGTCTCTGTGTTGTGTGTGTGTGTCTGTCTGTCTGTGTGTGTGTGTGTGTCTGTCTGTCTCTGTGTGTGTGTGTGTGTCTGTCTGTCTCTGTGTGTGTGTGTGTGTGTGTCTGTCTGTCTCTGTGTGTGTGTGTGTGTCTGTCTGTCTCTTTGTGTGTGTGTGTGTCTGTCTGTCTCTGTGTGTGTGTTTGTCTGACTGTGTGTGTGTGTGTCTGTCTGTCTCTGTGTGTGTGTGTGTCTGTC
>CM022775.1:127103-159603 GCA_012411365.1 Ameiurus melas | reverse complement strand
TATTTAATATTTGATGCAGGGTCAGAGGTGTGCATGGAGGTTGAAAGAGGAGGTGGAACCTGTGTTTCTCTTTTATAATTCAAACAAAGGCAGTTCTTTACGTTAGGTAAGATTAGTCTTTTACTCGAGGTCTCTATCCGAGTGTCTCAGCCACTTTTCACGACTCCCTGCATGGTGGGTTATTGTTTGTTTGTATAAATCATGGTGTATACGTCTTGCAGGAGATTTGTAAGGTAAGGAATTAAAAAACTGACAATTTCACCTTTAATACTGATCGAAATGTCTCCTGTTTTATCCTAAAGGAATGACAACTCTTATACACAGAGTCCCAGAACAGTGACCGATTACACAATAACACGATTACAGATGTTGAGAGCGATGTGTGTGTTAACGAACGTGCGCGTGTGTGTGTGTGTGTGTGTGTGTGTGTGTGTGTGTGTGTGTGTGTGTCTCCCTGCAGCACTGTACACTAGATCTGGGCAGTTATATAAAGGATCTGTCAGTAGTGCACAATGATCTGTCCAGTATAGTGATCCTGGATAACTCGCCTGGAGCATATCGCAGTCATCCAGGTACACACACGCATGCGCACACACCTACATATACACACATACATTCACACACACACACGCAGACATATACACGCACACACACTCATACACATACACAAATACATGCATACGCGCACACATACACAGTGAGAAGATGATTATATACAGTAATAGAAATTTTCATCCCCTTTCAGCATGTCTCACTCTCTCTATCTCTCACTCTACCTCTCTCGATCTCTCTCTCTTTCTTGCTGTTGCTCACTCTTTCTGTCTGTCTCTCTGTCCCTTTTTATGCCCCCCCATTTATTTATTTATTTACACTGATTTATCTTGGTGTGTGTAATAAATCATATCAGGATCTCAAACACTTCTAACTTTAATCTTTTCCCTTTGATATACTCACTCTGTGGATATTGTGTGTGTATGTGTGTTTTTTTCTCTCTACAGATAATGCAATACCTATAAAGTCGTGGTTTAGTGACCCGAGTGACACGGCGCTGCTGAACCTGCTGCCCATGTTGGATGCACTGAGGTACTGTATCCCATCATGCATCACTCCTCAAACACATCCAGTCACTAATGCACTGATTGTTAATGACCGTCTCTCTCTTTGTGTGTGTGTGTGTGTGTGTGTGTAGGTTTACCTCCGATGTTCGCTCGGTTCTCAGCCGTAATCTTCATCAGCATCGTCTCTGGTGATGTTTTAACCTCCTCTGTGAACCTCTCCACTGCTGGAACTGTCCGTCTCTGTCAGGTGACCTGTGATGTCATCGAACTCCAACATTCAGAGTGGAGAGAGACAGAAGGAGGAGACACACACACAAACACACAGTCTGACCTGGAGCAGAGAGACAGGCGTCTCACTCTCTCTTCATTGTCTTTGTCTCGTATGGATCCTGCCTACAGCTGAGTGGGTCTGACGGATGGAGGGATTTTTAAACTTCTCCTTTAGTTTCCTGACATTGTTCTCCTTTATAAAGAGTAAATTATTGGATAAATTGGACACAGCCAGTCAGTTATTCCTCCTCCTCTCTTCTTTTTCTCCCCTTTCTCTCGATTTGCCCTTTTCTTCTTCTTTCTCTTTCACTTTCCTCTCTCCTGAAGCTTGAGCACTTATCCCTCTTTTCCCATTCTCTCTCTCTCGCTCCCTCTCCTATTAGTGGATTGTTTTTCTTTATATAAAGTGTCTGAAACATTGCGCTACGACTTGTTCCCAACAGACGCAGAGGTGCATTATGGGTATTCTGTACCAGCTGATGTTTGGACACTACAGTGGTGCATTGTGGGATATCAGTGCACGACAGAGCACTAAACCCCCTGTACTCCATGAGCAGGCTTGGGATTATAGGAGTTTAGTTCTGTAACAGGAAGTACAGGGACTCAGTATTCAGGAAGTTGGGCGCGTCTTTAAAGGAAGGCCAATCTTCCTCCCCCCGTTTCTCATCTGGGTGTCAGTATGGAGTGATGAGTATTGAGTTTTGATGAGACTCTGAGACGCTCTCAGGCAGCGGCAGCAGTGTATTCACTTCATATACACAACTTCTCCTGGCCTGTGTGCGGAACCGGAAGCGGATCCAGTCCCAGACATTACACTGAAGATGTTTTTTTCTTCCTCCTCTAAGACACCGAGGTGCATCACGGAGACGGAGCGGCGGGGACACGGGACACGTTTATAACTGGAAGTATTGGGATTTCGTGTGGAGTCTAAAACACACAACCTGCACTTATCTTCTGTTTTGTTTTTTGTACCATGGACTGATATGATCGACTTGGTGAGGAAAGTAAACTCCCTGTCGACCTGCGTATTGTTTTCTTTCCTCATGCATCATCCTCTCTCTCTCTCTCTCTCTCCTCTCTCTCTCTCTCTCTCTCTCTCTCTCTCTCTCTCTCTCTCTCTCTCTCTCTCTCTCGCTCATGTATACCATACTTGACCTGCTCTCTGCCTGTTTGAACAATAGAAAAGCGTAAGGTGTGTATGAGCGGAGGCGCACGTCTGTGCGTTATTTCCAATAAAACTCTTGTCGGCGTGCTTTATTGTGATGGTGTGATGATGATGAGAGAAATGATGTACTGTATGTCAACCGAAGAATCACGTGATTCATGTTTCAGTTCATTTCCACCATAAAATGTTTTCACCTCATCAGCTTTTAAACCTCATCAATCCCTGCCTTTCTCAGGGTGGGTCTTTATTTTTATTATTTTTAAAATTCTTCTTATTAAAGATGTTTATACGTCCTCAGTCAGCCAAAATCAATGTTGCTACGTCGTTGCGTCAGAGTCACGCGCGCACGTAGCCCCGCCCCCAGCCCCCGTGTTATTGGAGATCCTTCCGCGTTCGCCGCAGTCAGATTGTAAACATCCCCCGTTTCAGCGAGCAGAAACCCCGCCGAGCCGATTCCTTCCTTTACCGGAGATTAAACTCTCCCCAGCTCCATCCAACATGAAGTTCGTGTATAAAGAAGAGCATTCGTTTGAGAAGAGGCGGTCTGAGGGAGAGAAGATTAGGAAGAAATACCCGGACAGAGTGCCTGTGAGTGCCTGGCAACAACAACCATCGCATAGCATAGCCTAGCCTAGCATAGCATAGCGACAATGACCAAGCGAAAACAGTCTAAAGCTGCTCCACCTGATCGACATGAACACCTCGTTTCGGAGCGCTCCGGCTGCGGTGTACTGTGCGGATCGTCACTGGTGTCGCTGGTGCTTTCAGCTAACCGCTTAGCGCGTTCACCCGAACCGAGTTGGAGATGAAAGCCAGATAAGGTTTAAAGCGGAATTAAATGATAGATTTTACACCGGCTTTGATGTACTCGAGTACAGTGAAGTGAGGTGTTATTTATTAAAGAGAAATCTTCAGTCAAAGGAGGGGAAAAAAAACCAATCCTTTTTGTTTATAAAGTTTATAAAGAATAGTGACGCGTTTCCGGTTTTTCCTCCGTTTCTCGGAGCCACTCTCACACACTTCCTGTGTGTTTTCCCCTCAGGTGATTGTGGAGAAAGCTCCCAAAGCCCGGATAGGAGACCTGGACAAGAAGAAGTACCTGGTTCCCTCCGACCTGACAGGTGACGAGGAGAAAAAATACCAAAACAAATCTAAATTCAGTCTGATTCATTTACATTAGATTCTTCATTCCGGTCCGGAGTTAGTGCGCATGCGTTGAGCACCATCTGGCTAGCGTTGTCATAGCAACAGAAGCCCCACAGCGCGGGCAATAATTGATAAGTGCGTGCAGACTCGTCCAATCACAGAGCAGGTGCAACTCACTGTCCGATCACAGTGGATGTGATCGATTTAATTCTGGATCATGAATTAATCGGAGTAGATGAAAGGTGTGTGTGTGTGTGTGTGTGTGTGAGTGAAGGTTCTGCAGAAGGTTGGTGTAAAGGAGTAGGTTGTGTAATAAAGGCCCTTTATATTAACTCTGACCTTATTAGACCTCGAGCTTTCTGCACCTGTTCTCCACCTCCTCGGGGGAGGTGACGAGGTTTGAGGAACAGAAACGAGGAGGTGTGATTACAGAAATGAGACACACACACACACACTCAGCAGTGTGTTTGGTCCCTCACTGTAGTGATGCACGTTTCTAAAACACTGTCAGGATGTTGTAGGAATCAGATGGAGATGAGGGAAAAAAGCAGATTCTGGTTGATGCTGAGAGACTCGGTGTGATGATGTGAGATCGGACTGATGGCTGGGGCGGTGTGATGATCAGATTATTGTGTTGCGTGTAAACGGGGTTCCTGAGATCAGTGTAAAGAACAAACACCACGTGAACGGTGAACGCACGTTTTTAATCCTGTGTGTTCTTACAGTGGGTCAGTTTTACTTCCTGATCCGGAAAAGGATTCACCTGAGAGCTGAAGACGCGCTCTTCTTCTTCGTCAACAACGTCATTCCTCCCACATCCGCTACCATGGGCCTGCTCTATCAGGTACACACACACACACACACATACTCCTACACACACATCTGTACACACACACACACCCATACTCCTACACACACATCTGTACACACACACACACCATACTCCTACACACACATCTGTACACACACACACACCCATACTCCTACACACACATCTGTACACACACACACATACTCCTACACACACATCTGTACACACACACCCATACTCCTACACACACATCTGTACAACACACACACCCATACTCCTACACACACATCTGTAACACACACACACCCATACTCCTACACACACACATCTGTACAACACACACCCATACTCCTACACACACACATCTGTAAACACACACCCATACTCCTACACACACACATCTGTACACACACACACCCATACTCCTACACACACATCTGTACACACACACACATCTGTACACACCCCCATACTCCTACACACACATCTGTACACACACACACACACATCTGTACACACCCCCATACTCCTACACACACATCTGTAACACACACACACACACCCATACTCCTGCACACACATCTGTACACACACACCACACACATCTGTACACACACACCCATACTCCTGCACACACAACTGCGTACACACACCCATACTCCTGACACACACATCTGTAACACACACACACACACCCATACTCCTGCACACACATCTGTACACACACACACACACATCTGTACACACACACCCATACTCCTGCACACACATCTGTACACACACACCCATACTCCTGCACACACATCTGTACACACACACCCATACTCCTGCACACACATCTGTACACACACACACCCATACTCCTGCACACACATCTGTACACACACACCCCCATACTCCTGCACACACATCTGTACACACACACACCCATACTCCTGCACACACATCTGTACACACACATACTCCTGACACACATCTGTAACACACACACCCATACTCCTACACACACATCTGTACACACACACACCCATACTCCTACACACACATCTGTACACAAACCCCATACTCCTACACACACATCTGTACACACACACACATCTGTACACACCCCCATACTCCTGCACACACATCTGTACACACACACCCATACTCCTGCACACACATCTGTACACACACCCATACTCCTACACACACATCTGTACACACACACACACCCATACTCCCACACACACATCTGTACACACACACACATCTGTACACACACCCATACACCTACACACACATCTGTAACACACACCCATACTCCTACACACACATCTGTACACACACACACACCCATACTCCTACACACACATCTTTACACACACACACATCTGTACACACATACCACACACACACACACACATACACACCCCCATACTCCCACACACACATCTTACACACACATACACACACACCTGTACACACACACACACACACACACACACACATATCTACACACACCCATACTCCTACACACACATCTGTACACACACACACACAACCATACTTCTGCACACACATCTTTACACACACACACATCTGTACACACCCCCATACTCCTACACACACATCTGTACACACACACACACACACATCTGCACACACACACACACACACACACACACTGACACACACCCATACTCCTACACACACATCTGTACACACACACACAACCATACTCCTGCACACACATCTGTACACACACACACACAACCCCATACTCCTACACACACATCTGTACACACACACCCATACTCCTGCACACACATCTGTACACATACACACACACACACTCACCCATACTCCTGCACACACATCTGTACACACACACGCACACACATTTGTACATACACACACACCCATACTCCTGCACACACATCTGTACACACACCCACACTCCTACACACACATCTGTACACACACACACCCATACTCCTGCACACACATCTGTACACATACACACCCATACTCCTGCACACACATCTGTACACACACCCATACTCCTGCACACACATCTGTACACACACCCATACTCCTGCACACACATCTGTACACACACACACCCACACTCCTGCACACACAACTGTACACATACACACACACCCATACTCCTACACACACATCTGTACACACACCCATACTCCTACCCACACATCTGTACACACACCCATACTCCTACACACACATCTGTACACATACACACACACACACACACACCCACACTCCTGCACACACAACTGTACACATACACACACACCCATACTCCTACACACACATCTGTACACACACCCATACTCCTACACACACATCTGTACACATACACACACACACACACACACACACACCCGTACTCCTACACACACATCTGTACACACACACACATCTATACTCACACACACACACACACATCTATACTCACACACGCGCACACACCCATACCTGTACACCGTTAGTGTTAAGATAGTATAAGTATGTGTAAGTACAGAAGTGTGTACTCTGAATAATAAATGTTATGTATCACTTGTCAGACAGGTGACGTACACGGTGATGTACAATACTGTAGTAAATAATAAACCATAAGTAATGCTGAATAATAAAAATAAATACATTAAGAAACTAGATGTACAAAAATAAGCATATGTACACAAATATAGGAATGTGTAAAAATAAATAAATCCATAAAATGCTCATTTTAAAATGATGAAATGTGATCTAAATATATTCTAATGTCCAGTTTAACTTTATAACAGCCTCCAAACTCTCTCACCCTCTGGAGACTGACACTTACATCTGTGTGTGTGTGTGTGTTTATAGGAGCATCATGAGGAAGATTTTTTCCTGTACATCGCTTACAGTGATGAGAGTGTGTACGGAGAGGACGTGTAGCGTTCAGCCGTGTCCCAATCCTCACTGTTACACTGAATAATAAATATACAGTAGTCCAGCTGAGTGTCCCAGGCACTTTCACATCCTGCTCTCACTTCTGCAGTGTCTGTACATTTATTCATGATTCTGTCCTACCTGAAACATCCCGCTTACACTCTCTCTCTCTCTCTCTCTCTCTCTCTCTCTCTCTCTCTCTCTCTCTCTCTCTCTCTCTCTCTCTCTCTCTCTCTCTCTCTCTCTCTCTCTCTCTCTCTCTCTCTCTCTCTCTCTCTCTCTCTCTCTCTCTTTTTTTTTTTTTTTTTTTTTTTTTTTTTTTTTTCTCTCTCTCTCCCCCCCTAATCTTTTTTTCTTTCCTTCAGTGCCGTGTGTTTGTTTTTACGGCTCTTCTCGTGCATGTACCATCGCTGATACTGATTTGATGATTTATTTTTCTGCTTTGAGTTTTTGCAGTACATTTGCTTTTTTCTTTTTTTTTTCTTTCTTTTCATTTTATTATTTTTATAGCCGTGTGATTGTGGCTATTGTATAATGTGATGTAGACCACGTCGTTGGTGTCGCTGTTGATTTTGTGAAAAGGGGAGGTGGTGGTTTTGTTTTGCCCTTTTTGGGTGTCTGTGTTTCTAAATGCCGTCACTATAAACACAGTGGGAAAAAAATCTGTCTGTGATTATTCTTTTATCTAAAATGTTGACTGTTTGACGCTGATGAGCACTGACTCACACCTCTTCACCTCTGATTAGGATCTGATCGAGTGAATATACTGGATTGAATCAGTGTTGTTCATTAGTGTTAGAATTTAACCTCTGTAAAAACCAATTCCAGCTGTTTAAGGATTACACCTGAGTGTGTGTGATTTAAACTCCTCCTGAACTCTTCAGTTTGGTGTTTAAATCTTTCAATTCTTCCTGCACGCTGATTCTGATTCTATACATTTTGGTGTTCGGATTAAATTTATATAGACACTGTTTAAATTCATAATTTTCTATTCAATATCACATTTTCTTAACACTTCTGTATAAAGCAGATGTTCTGGGGCGGGGCTGCTTATGAGCTCAGCGCGCGGTGTCACGAAATCGTAGTCTCAGCTTTGGACCAATCAGCCCGAGTTTATAGGATGACGTGGAACCCGGAAGCTTGTAGATGAGCTAACGAACTCTCAGCTAATGCTAGCGGTGAATGATGTGCAATAATATATCGTGACTGGTTTGTTGTTTGCTGTTAATTAAACAAAACAATAAATAAATAACGGAGAAAATGTATGTATGTAAAACAACGTGCTTCGTCTACTAATATGAGCTAGTTTACTAGCAGTTAGCTAATCTATTAGCGATAGCAGGTGGGCGCGTGGGCGTGTCCTAATTAGCATATTCATAGATATTTGTGTTTTCAGTGAAAATTAAGACGTGGATATGTTTCTCTTGTGCTTTTCAAAAACATTAACTATTCAACCCCGATTATTTTAATGTTCTGGGGTTAAAAAAAAGAAAAGTAAATGTTTTTTCCTGCTTTGACGCGCGTGCCCGTGATGTCGTGGGGGTGTGTCTTTACCGGAAGTGCGTCACCTGAATTCTTTGCCATTTTTGTCTTGGCTAATGTGTCAGAGCGTCAGAGCCGGAGAGCAGCCTGCTGAATGTCCGGTATTTAAAGTGTCGGATTCTCAGCGACAGATCAGACACCGCGCTTCAGATCAGACACCGCGTTCCCCGGAGAAAAAGTGCGTGTCAGAGAACTTTCTCATCCCAGCGGCGATGGTTTTTTATCCGAGCGGCGCGTGAGGAGAACTAACTAACGGACCAGACCCCGAGTTCTGCTCTTTACCTCCGATTCATTCTGCACCGGTCTTCCTCCGTCTTCCTCCTCCCCTCGATCCGATCTTACTCCAGTAAATCAGTTCAGATCGGTTCACAGTTTGAGTATTTAGCGCGAAAGCTCCAGTTACTGATAAATACCTGATTCTGTAGAATTCTTTCAGTTGAACCCAAATCCTGTTTATTTACCTGCAACAGACGGTCTGATCTGATCAGATTAGGTTAGATTAGATTAGTCCTGGGATATTCAGATTAGTCTGTGGTGGTTAGATTAGTGAGCTATGCTAAGCTAAACAGTTGCGTGTGAGTTAGAGTTATTCAGTGAAGTAGGCAATGAAACGTTATGTAAATGTAAAGCGGATGTTTTGGATATAAAATGTGGGGGACGTGGAGCAGTCAGTCAGCGGGTCAGCACTGTGTAGCGTTGTGGCTAATGTGTGTGTGTGTGTGTGTGTGTGTGTGTGTGTTTATGAAGACGGCTGAAAGAGAAGCCATTAATATAATGAACATGCTCATGACATCATCATAACGCGACGCTCTGACCTGCTGAATGTGCTGTACCGGGGATACAGTGAATATCTGTCTGTCTGCCTGAGGGTCTGTCTGTATGCTTATCTCTCTCTCTCTCTCTCTCTCTCTCTCTCTCTCTCTCAGCTGGCCCGGCCGATTCCCCCCATCATGCCCGCCCTGCTGGAGAGGCCCAAGCTGTCCAACGCCATGGCACGCGCCCTGCACAAACACATCATGAGGGAGAGAGAGAGGAAGAGACAGGGTGAGTCCACACCACACACACACACACACACACACACACGGTCAGGTGACTACATGGTAGCCAGTCAGTGGTCTCAGTGAGGATGATGAGTAAAGGCTGTGTGAGAATGAATGTAGGATAACATTGTGTGTGTGTGTGTGTGTAGAGGAAGAAGAAGTGGATAAAATGATGGAGCAGAAGCTGAAGGAGGAGGAGGAGAGGAAGAGGAAGAAGGAGATGGAGGAGAGGATGTCTTTAGAGGAAACCAAAGAGCAGGTGAGTGACACACGAATAACTACACTCCACACCCCCTCCTCCACTGACACACCCTCTCCACGGACACGCCCCCTCCTCCACTGACACACCCTCTCCACCACGCCCCCCCTCCCACTGACACACCATCTCCACAGAGACACACCCCTCCTCCACTGACACACCCTCTCCACAGAGACACGCCCCCTCCTCCACTGACACACCCTCTCCACCGCCCCCTCCTCCACTGGAACACCTTCACCAAGAGACACACCCCCTCCTCCACTGACACACCCTCTCCACAGAGACACGCCCCTCCTCCACTGACACACCCTCTCCACCACGCCCCCTCCTCCACTGACACCTTCCACCGAGACACCCTCTTCTCCAACACTTCTCTCTCTCTCTCTCTCTCTCTCTCTATTCCCTCTTTCTCTGTCTATTAGATTATGAAGATGGGGGAGAAGCTTCAGGGTCTGCAGGAGGAGAAACACCAGCTCTTTCTGCAACTGAAAAAGGTTCTCCATGAGGAAGAGAAACGCCGTAGAAAAGAGCAGAGGTACACACACACACACACACACCGCACATTATACATGTTAATTTCCAGATTAACACTGGACTGAGCCAATCAGGAGACACACAGGAACATGTTAAAAACAAGCTATACATGTACAATAGGTTCAGTAATTACATTAATCATTATGTGTAACTCATCATTTGATAGAATGGAGTGTGTGTGTGTGTGTGTGTGTGTGTGTTTACAGTGACATGACGACACTGACTTCAGCTACATATCAGTCCAACATGGCCGTCCACACGGGACAGCACCTGCTCAGCATGCAGCGTGAGTCTCACACATGCAAATATGTTTACACACACACACACACACACACATAAATGTACACACACACACACACAAAGAACTAATTGTCATTTATTTGCTCTTTTACTCTCTGTATCCCTCATCTTTTTTTCCTCCTGCTGACCCATCTTTCTCCCTCTCTCCTAACCCTCCTGTCCTCTCCCCCTCCCCCCCAACATCTCTCTCTCTCTCTCTCTAAACCCCCCTGTCCTATCTTTCTTTTGCTCCTTCTCTCTTGCTCTCTCACTCTCTCTGTAGCAGGGTCTGTCTCTCATGCCCGGTCCGCAGTTCTGTTAGGAGATCGCAACAAGCAGCTTTTCCAGCCTCCTGTCATTTCTGTGAGTAACACACACACACACACACACACACACACACACACATATTTTCCGTGAGGGAAAGAAGTATTTGATCCCCTGCTGATTTTGTACGTTTGCCCACTGAAAAAGAAATGATTTTAATGGTAAGTTTATTTGAACAGTGAGAGACAGAATAACAATAAAAACATCCAGAAAAACGCATGTTAACAACGTTATGAATTGATTTGCATTTTAATGAGGGAAATAAGTATTTGACCCCTCTGCAAAACATGACTTAGTACTTGGTAATGACTTAGTAATTACTTTTAATTCTCAATGCCCTGGCTGAGGGAAGGAGGTTCTCACCCAAGATTTGACGGTACATGGCCCCGTCCATCGTCCCTCTGATGTGGTGAAGTTGTCCTGTCCCCTCAGCAGAAAAACACCCCCAAAGCATAATGTTTCCACCTCCGTGTTTGACGGTGGGGAGGGTGTTCTTGGGGTCATAGGCAGCATTCCTCCTCCTCCAAACACGGTGAGGATTTCAGTCCTTCACGGCGTAGTGTGTTACCAATTGTTTTCTTGGTGACTATGGTCCCAGCTGCCTTGAGATCATGGACAAGATCCTCCCATGTAGTTCTGGGCTGATTCCTCACTGTTCTCATGATCATTGCAGCTCCACGAGGTGAGATCTTACATGGAGCTCCAGGCCGAGGGAGATTGACAGTTCTTTTGTGTTTCTTCCATTTGTGAATAATCGCACCAACTGTTGTCACCTTCTCACCAAGCTGCTTGGCGATGGTCTTGTAGTCCATTCCAGACTTGTGTAGGTCTACAATCTTGTCCCTGACATCCTTGGAGAGCTCTTTGGTCTTGGCCATGGTGGAGAGTTTGGAATCTGATTGATTGATTGCTTCTGTGGACAGGTGTCTTTTATACAGGTAACAAACTGAGATTAGGAGTTCTCCCTTTAACAGTGTGTGTGCTCCTAATCTCAGCTTGTTACCTGTATAAAAGACACCTGGGAGCCAGAAATCTTTCTGATTGAGAGGGGGTCAAATACTTATTTCCCTCATTAAAATGCAAATTAATGTATAACATTTTTGACATGCGTTTTTCTGGATGTTTTTGTTGTTATTCTGTCTCTCACTGTTCAAATAAATCTACCATTAAAGTTATAGACTGATCATTTCTTTATCAGTGGGCAAACGTACAAAATCAGCAGGGGAGCAAATACTTTTTTCCCCTCACTGTAAATATATATATATATATACACACACACACACACTGTCTCATTCTTACAATTATAACACTTTAACAGTTCTCTCTCTGTCCCCTGCCCCCCCCCCAGGGTCGTCCGTTTCAGTCTCAGCCTGGTTTTGGTGCTGTTGTTTCTGAGCATGCTCAGTTTGGAGTTCAGGCAGGTCATGGGTCATTCGGGGTCACGCAGCCCCAACATGCCACAGCCTTTAACCCTGGCCAATCAGCATCCACCACCTACAGCAGAGGTGTGGTTACCATAGTGATGTCGATGTGGGATCAGTACAGGGTTAAGTCTGATGCTCTGATGTGTAATCAGAAATAGAAACAGTAGAATTAGTGTGTCAGTATGTGCGTCATATTTTTGTCATAACCGTTGCTTTGATATGTCTATATCCATGTGTGTGTGTGTGTGTGTGTGTGTGTGTGTGTGTGTGTGTGTGTGTGTTTTCTAGGTGCATCAGCATTCCCGACCATGCAGTACTTGACTCCTCCGCAACCAGGCTACACTGTACACACTCACTTCACCTCCCAGCCAGGTGTGTGTGTGTGTGTGTGTGTGTGTGTGTGTGTGTGTGTGAGAGAGAAAAATTGAAAAGTACAGTGTGCCCTCTCATTGTGTGTGTGTGTGTGTGTGTAGGTGTAGGTTTTCTCCCCAGTGCTGGGATCCCCCTACAGAAGCAGTTGGAACATGCCAACCAGCAGTCAGGCTTCACTGAATCCGTGAGTTCAAAGTGGACTGTTATATTGAACAGTTTATTCAGATTAAAGGGGGAATTGGTTTGTGCCTGCTCTTCAGAAATGATAACACTCTGTGTGTGTGTGTGTGTGTGTGTGTGTGTGTGTAGAGTGCGTTGAGGCCCATGCACCCTCAGGCTCTCCATGCCAGTGCTGCTGGTTTGCTGCCCACTCCCTCCATCGCTGTGCAGATCCCTCACACTAAGGTAAGACATGTGACACACACACACACACCTGTGTGATCTGTGATGTCACGTTTCACATTCTACACGTTTTTGTTTCTTTGTTTTTTGGGCAGGCCGGCTTGCCGTATGTTGCCCCGCCCAGACCAGCATCACCCGGTTCCTTCACGCAGCACACGGTCAGTTCACACACACACACACACACCTTAAATATTATTATTATTATGGGATTCAGCTTAAACAATGACCAAAGCTAAAGCTAGCTTACGTTATCTACATTATGTAATATTTGTAAGAGATCAGACAGCACGTGTCTAATTACCACACGAGTTCCCAAACATACTCATAGATTATTAACTGATATTAGATAACTGACTCTTTAATCTCTCTCTCTCTCTCTCTCTCTCTCTCTCTCCATATACCAGGCTACCTTTCAGAGCTCACCTCAGCCGCCACGCCACGCCTACCTTTCTCACAGCCAATCAGGACAGAGGTTCTATCACCATGGCAAATAATCAGTTGGTCAGGTGCTGGATGTAGAGCATGGAGATTTCATCCAGGTTCATTCACATTGTTGCCCTACACACCCTCACACACACACACACACACACACACACACACACACACACACACACGGAGTAACACTTTTAATGCAAAGAATGTGTACTTTTATTATATGCTTTTATTATCAGCATAATGGCTGTGAGGCAGTGGAGGAGTGAGGCAGTGAGGCAGTGGAGGAGTGAGGCAGTGGGGTAGTGAGGCAGTGGAGGAGTGAGGCAGTGGAGGAGTGAGGCAGTGGAGGAGTGAGGCAGTGGAGGGGTAGTGAGGCAGTGGAGGGTAGTGAGGCAGTGGAGGAGTGAGGCAGTGGAGGAGTGAGGCAGTGGAGGAGTGAGGCAGTGGAGGAGTGAGGCAGTGTGTACATAAATATTTAACATGCATATATATATATATCTCTATCTCAGAATGCTGAACAGGTCTTACAGCAGTGAGGCTCGGACTCTGTACCTGATCCGGAGTTAGTCTGAGTAGTAACTGTGTGTGTGATGTCACACCTGTGATGTCATGATTAGTGTCACATGACAGTTGAGTGAAGACTGACGGAATAAAGCACTACTGTAATAGAAGATAAGTGGTGTATTCGATCCCCTGTTTCTCTTCACAGTTGGTACAACCCATAAGCTGATGGACAGGGGTATGATTCCACCCTCTATTTTCAGAAATGGTTTATTCCAGGGATTTATATGTTGATGTATTGTTAATCAGATCATACCGTATCCAAAAATGGTCCTGGGCTGGATGTGGGATGGATATTATATCACATTCCCCCTCTGGTCAGAAATGATTTGTTCTCAGGACCACAGCGTCCTTGTTCAGCACTGAGACAGAGGAGTCCATCTGTGTGAAGGTGGACCAAACCATTCATCCATCCATACCATTTCCAAATCAGGGGGATCTAGAACTGCAGACGTCATCCATGCGCAGCGGCCTCCTAACGAACAGTCCACCTTATGACATCACTGTGTGACATCATACAGCAGTTAAAATGCACGGTTCTGTTAGCGTGATGTGGTCTGAACACCAGAATGTTGAAGACTTCCTGTCTGACTCAGAGAACACACTCACTCATATTTACACATCATTTAATCTTCACACTTTTCTAATGTGCTCTTAAACCTTTACTGCTTACCTTTGTTTAGTTTAAATGCCTATGATTAAACTCGCTCTCAGGGCTTGTTGTGTAAATACTCACACTCACACACTCACACACACACACACACACACACACACGTGTGGACACCCAGAGCCATGCTGATGAGGGGGAAGAATTATTTTTATTAAAAACAAAATAATAATTTTAAATGTGATGTAAATAGTTTCAACAACGTTGCACTAGAATACTGGTCTGGAAATAAATAATTATTATGAAACAACACGCTTTGATTGTGACTTAATAACACACTGGTTTCACCTCCATGTCCAATACATCATCATCTGTAATGCTTTTATGGGATCTACGACGCCCCTAGTGGTATTCTCAGGTAGTGCTGGAGTTTCAGGTAGCATCCTCCAGGACACCTGGGGGTGCTGTTGTGTGGGCGTGGCTTACTGAGCCAGTGTATTATAGTTTTGAGGAATGCTCCTCCAGGACACCAGGAGGTGCTGTGTTCATAAGCAACCCCACCCCCCACCCCGTAATAGCAGCTCACAATGTGCAAGTGGTGAGTGGTGACTTTGTTCATTAAAATATGGTGAAACCAACACACACACACATATACACACACACACACACGTCTACACACACATACACACATATATACATACACATACACACACACACACACACACACATACACACACGTCTACACACACATACACACACACACGTACACACACACGTCTACACACACACACACACGTATACACGTACACACACGTATACGTATACACACACATACACACACACGTACACATACACACGTATACACATACACACACACGTACACACACACATAAACACACACACACGTATATACACACGTATACAGACACACATGTACACACGCGTATGCACACACGTACGTACGTACACACACACACACGTGCACACACAACCTCACTGGTGTGCCTTTGTGTGTGTTGGATTAAAGATAATACACAATACACACTGTGTGTGAGGGGGGAAAGAGATCAGAAGTGAGTGTGTGTGTGTGTGTGTGTGTGTGTGTGTGTGTGTGAAAAACACAACCCTAACTGTTGATTCATCTCCGGTCCGCCCACTTACACCCTTCCTACCCATAATGCTCTCTGTCTCCAACTCCTACTCATATCGACACAAACGCACACACACTCCTCTGTCTGATGTAGTGTGTGTGTGTGTGTGTGTGTGTGTGTTGAAACAAACGATCTGGGCATCTTATAAAACTGTAGCAACAGAAAAAGAGTGTATAACAATAAAAATGTGTGTGTGAGATGGCAAAAATAGAATGTGTTAGTTTGTGGAGAGGTCAGAGTTGTGTGTGTGTGTGTGTGTGTGTGTGTGTGTGTGTGTGTGTGTGTGTGTGTGTGTGTGTGTGTGTGTGTGTGTGTGTGTGTGTGTGTGTGTGTGTGTGTGTGTGCGTGTGTGTGTGTGCGTGTATGTTTGTGTGTGTGCGTGTGTGTGTGCGTGTATGTGTGTGTGTCTGTAAGAACAAGTTTAACCGTTGATTTACCTCTTGCCCGCCTACATACTCTGTCTCTCTCTCTGTCTCTCTCTCTGTCTCTCTGTCTGTGTCTCTGTCTGTCTGAGTGTCTCTTGTGTGTAATATTCAAAATGGAAGAAGGAACTCGAGCCTGAGTTAGCTGCTCACAGTCAGATCACTTGTGTGTGTGTGTGTGTGTGTGTGTGAGAGAGAGAGAATCAGTTATTCAAATGAGGACAGATGATGAAAGGTCATGTGACCTGATGCAAGCGTTAGGATCAGCACCGATGTCCCCATAATGGAGAAGGTGAGTGAGATGATGATCATTCAGAGTGGAGGAACTCACTCGCTGTGGGACTGAAGCTCAGTGTAATGATGACAGGATGCTGCTTCATCACCACCTAGATTTACTTATTTATTTATTTATTCATATGAGAGAGAGAGAGAGAGAGAGATCGTTCTGCCATTTTGAATCTTCAGGCAGAAGCTGACGTTGCAGTTTTTTTCTGTTGGAGGCAGAGCGAGTGAGTGAGTGAGTGAGTGAGAGAGAGAGAGAGAGAGAGAGAGAGATAGGAGGAGGAAGCGTTTCGAAGATGAATCAGGAGAACATGTTTGTCCCTGAAATGAAACAAATCCGAGTTTGAAAGTGACAGCGTTGTGGGATGTGGTGTGTTTGATTCATTTGGAGAAGATGAAATGACCAACATGTGAAAATGAAAGCTGTGAGAGAGAGTGTGTGTGTGTGCGAGTGTGTGAGTGTGTGTTAGAATGAATGAACAGAGCGACTCATTGCGTCGGGGGGAATCACCTTTGTGATAAAGGTTTGTTTTCTTTCCTGTTTTTCCTGTCAGATATCATTCTGATATTGTGAGTGTTGTTGTGTGTGTGTGTGTTGTGTGTGTGAGTGTGTTGTGTGTGTGTGTGTGAGCGTGTCGGAGGCCGAATCGGCTGCTCGAGGATGTCGAGGTTTACACACAACTGTTCCTCATCGTATGGGATGCCTAATGAATTCTGGGGTCTTTTTTTGGCTTTTTTTTCGTTCGTTTTTTTTTTACAAAATATATACGGATATGGCGTGGATCCGAGACGTGTACACGTGTCCTATTGGTCATCCTCGACGCCATTTTATGACGTTTTCGCTCCTTATTTGATGATTTTTGGAGCTTAAACCCATTCATCCGCCATCGTGCTCCTTAAAAGCCCCTTAAACTCGTCGAATTTGTGCGAGATTTGGTGAATATGGACGCGGCGATTCCGTCGACTTCGAGTGTTGGAGATTTCGATGTGTTTTCTGATGAAGCTGAGTTCAGGTGGGTGACTTCATGTGACTGCACAGACCTGGGCTCACACTGACCTTACTGCTCTCATTGCAATTATTTTGTTTTGTTGTTATTTTTATTATATGTACGTTTTCGAATAAGTTTCCCAATTTTAGTTGTGTGTGTGTGTGTGTGGGGGGGGGGACAAGGTGTTGAAGTGTCTACAGTGTGCACTTGGAAATGTGTAATAAAAACTTTAATAACCAAAATTTTTTCAACATTTAAAACTGTTTATAAAACAATAGATTATATCGATTATTATTATTCCCTTTATATCACCGATTTCGCTGCTGGATTTAAGCGTGTGCTGTTCGTCTACTCACATTTTATTCGATTAATTTCATAAATCTCTCACACGCACACACACACACACGGTCTTATTGACTTCTCCCATAAACTAATCGTGTTGTAGTTTTCTGTAGGTTTGAGATGGTTTCGAGATCTTTTTAAAGGTTCAAATGAAGAGTTTTGTGTTGCTTTAAGGCAGTGGCTAAGAATTAAGGAAAAGTCCACGTGTAGCAGAACTTCCGCTTTATATCTTCAGATTGAATATTTTGCTGAAGGCATGTCTCATACGTCTTACAGATCATCTCACTGTTCCAGTGATCTCAGTTACATTTAAGATCATTTAATAATCCGTTTTTTATTCCTATATCCGAGGATTCAAATGCTAAACTCGTATTTAATACCGTTTGAAAGGAAGTGGAAGTGTGTGAGATTTAGCTAAAACTACACAGCACTGTATATTATACACAAATACAATCAAGTGCAGAGTAATTATGAGGAGTTATTATTACTATAAATATTATTACTATGTATCATTATTACTGTATATAAAATGAATAAGTATATTAAGTATAAAATATATTTAAGTAGGTTATAGTTTGACACATAAACCACTTGTTCATAATCTGTGTTCGAGATTAAAATTGTGTGTGTGTGTGTGTGTGTGTGTGTGTGTCTGTTGATTTTTATCACATATTATAAATCGGGGTAAAAAGTCATTTTTGAGAGTTTTTTTGGGGTTTTAGTGAGAGAGTTTGTCAGGTTTACAGCACGGCGTGTAGCTCAGAGTGAAAAGGGAGATAATAAAAGCCTGAAGCTCACTACGTGATATTTATTGAGCACAAAAATACATTTCACACGGAGAAAATCCAACTCTATCTGTGTCATGAGAAAACATGAGGTGACGTTGTGGCGGGAAAAAGCAGGGTGTGGTTCAGTTCTGTATCTGAATCCTAAACATTTAATTACAGACTCAGTGTTCGGATTTTTTTACTTTAATTAAAATGAGATAATTACGTAAAAAAGCAGGGGTTAAAGGACTATAGATTAATCTCTCTCTCTCTCTCACACACACACACACACACACACACAAAACACCTAAACATCTGTGAGTGAGACAGCGTATGTGTGTGTGTGTGTGTGTGTGTGAGCAGATTTAATGCTGTTTATGTTATTAAACATTTTATAGTATGTAGAATGTAAATGTACACGTGTTTTTTTTTCTCCAGACTTTTCATTGGGACACACTGCACAATAAAAACTGGTGTTTTATACACTTTGAATTAAAGAGTTGCACAAAAGCCCATGTACTTCCTCTTAAGGGATTTCTGACTTTTTATTTTTACTGAAATATGTTGAATATTTGTCAGTATTTGGTCACAGACCGTAAACATTTCCACACAGGTGTACGGGTTCGCCGGTTAACTACCGCTTCAGATCGAGGGACATTAGCATACGACCAGCACATTGATTTTCATCGCCCTCGTCGTCGTACACAATAAATACAAACCGTGAACTAATTATCCAACACGTTTGTGTAACTTGTGTCTTATTTGATGAACACTGACAGTTAGCATAACGTCGAATAAAAACCGTTAGCTCCCAGTTCAGCTCGGAGACTGTGACGTCACCATGGGAACAGTGGAACACGTAGATGCAGCAGATAATGGAGTAAAACACTTTAATTTCCCTCAGAAAAATCCTATTCCTTTATTCGGCACGTGTCGGTGTGTGTTCTGTCCCCTCAGGTGAGGAACCCACCCGTTCTCAGGGTGATATTGTGTGAATAAGCTGCGTGAATGTGAAGGATATTACGTGAATGTGAGGCAGAGAGTCCTGGTCTTACACAGCGTTTTCACTCTGAATGGAGAAGTGAGTGATAGAGAAAGAGAGAGGGCAGATTTGAGGTGGTGGAAGGGATGCGGGGAGTCAGCTGACGGCGCAGTTTCACAGTAAACATGGTTTGAAGTGAGGCTCTGAGTCAACATGGCGGCGCTCTGTTTATTCAGCTGTGTTTTTATTGGTCAGTTCGCGCGCGACTCCTCCGCGGTGACCGTTAAACCGCACGAGCGCTACGTTTTCAAATTCACTGGCGCCAACGGCGCTCGTCGCGCGCCTCACCTGATTGGCCGAACGTGAACAGCGCGCGCGATAAAAACCGGCTACTATTTATAACCAAACACCTCACACAGCACGCGCTTATCCACCTCTCTCTCTCTCTCTCTCTCTCTTTTTTTTTTTTTTTATTTTTATTTATTTTTTTTTTTTTATTTTTTTTTTTTTTTTTTTACTTTTTTTTTTTCTTTTTGTTTTTTTTTTTTTTTTTTTTTTTTTTTTTTTTTTTTTTCTCTCTCTCTCTCTCTCTCTCTCTCTCTCTTCTATTCTTCTGTCTCTTATTCTACATACTTTATACCCCTCTCTTCATCTCTCGTATTCCCTCTTTTTTTCCAGATCACATGGACATTTAGTCTAGTTTTCTCTCTGTGGGATGTTTAAGTTGAAACAAACATATTTATTCATTTTTATTTGTTTATTTGTTTATTTTATTTGGGGGGGAGGGGGGGGCTAAAGTTATTCAGTCTGTATTTACTTTGTCCACCAAATTAAATATTCCACTTCAGAGTTTTGAATTTCTTCACCAGAACATGGATTTGATTCATTAATACATAAGTCCATGAATATATCACTACACTGTCCTACTCAGTACTGGATAACGATTCGAGTCGGAAGAGATGCTTCCAAAATGTCTCACCGGGATAGATCCTAGAATTCCTATCTACTGTTAAAGTGAAGGACCTTGTACAGCTGTTGTTGTTGACATTGTTGGAATGTTGTCAGATTTGATCGCTGTAATAGTGTAAGGATTTACTGAATATCCTGTTTTACCTACTTCGATCTTTCCAAGAAAATAGCCAGTGATGCTGACATACCATTAAACAACAATAAAACATACATACATTAATATATATATATAGAGAGAGAGAGATAGAGAGAGCTCATAGAATGTGTATGCCCGGGGTTGCCAGATCGTGTACAATTCATCATTACGACTGCTTTTTGTAGGGTTTTAAATGAGTAACATTCATAAAATATATATTTTATTGTGCAAATAAAATAACTACTAATACTGCAAGATGGAACAAAAATATCAGAAAATGTATTTTTATTTTTGGTGTTTCTTCAGGATTTCACAGTTCACATGATGACGTATTACAGAACATGATATAATATATAGTAAATGAACTCAATATTGTAGGTGGACTATAGATGGAGGTACAGTGGTATTATAAAGTCCAAAAGATAAGAGATAATGTTTAAAACATTAGCTGGAGTAATAACCAGCTATCCTTACATTGTGCAACTTTGAAAAATCGAATGAAATTGATTAGCTAGTTTCCAGAAAGGCTAGCTATCAGTAATTAGTTTGACTTTCCGAAAGTGCTAAACTACTATATTTGTCATTGTTCAGAAGTGTAACACTGCTACTAGAAGCTGATGTCATTCATCTCTCTTGTAGTTTGTCTCTTGGGCATGTAGTGACCAGTACTGTTGTCTCATTTGGACGTGGGCTGTCCAGTGTTGTTGTTTTAGTTGCAAAGAGAAATCGTAGTAGGCGTTGCCATGTGGCAACAATTCATTTTTCTCCAATTCTTTACGTAGGCAATAATACAAAACTAATATTTTGAAAGTGTAACTAGAAAAAGGGGTCTTTTAGCCTTGACATATCAAAATAATGCCGTGTCACATGACCAGGAAGTGGTCATCCGTTTCTGCAGTCACTTCCTTTTCTGCAGTCACATGGCATGGTGAAGGTCATCCTCGGAGGGCTCTCAAAATTTCATGAATTTTTCAATATTTAGGCAAAATTACTTCAAGGAAAACAATTTTAACACTATATATATATATATATATATATATATATACTGCTACAAATAAGTAAATAAAGGGAACACAGAGTTACATTGTGCTGTTTAAGTGTTTACTCTTTTTTTTTGAGCATTTTATATATATATATATATATATATATGAACACTAAATATAAATCTGAGAAAAGTAAAAAAAAAAAAAAAAAAGGTAATTTAAACAAGTTGATATATTTTAAGTATTCTGTTACATGGTAAAATGTCATTGTTGCCATTTGACAACAACATGCAATGATGAAACTGTGGTATGTGCATTCACGAATTGAAACTGTCATATATGGCAAAAAAACCACTAGACTTCTCTAATAGTATATTTACATTTTCTTCACATTCAAAGTAAGAAAAACTGTCGTCATTTCAGATATTTTACAACTGCACTTAATTTTCTAGAATGTATGTTTCAAGAGAAATAATGAAAAAGATACTTCACCCAAAATATGTTTGGATCAAAAAAATTTTTTTGTACATTTATTTTGAGTGATTAAATCCACCCACTTTTTCTAACTGTATTTTCTTTTTAGAAGATAGAACTTTTACATGTTTACTGTATGGCAAAAAAAAAAAAAAAAAACTCTGCAACTTACAGTCTGGAAAATGCAGTAATTGGAATCTCATACATTGTTGTTTCATTTACATGTTATGTGCTTGGATTTGTATTAACGTTGTTGACAGATTAGATTAGTAAAGCAACTGTACTAGCGACATACACTCACCAGAAGAATTAACGATCTCTGCTGCTTCCCTCCAAGTTTTTTTTGATTCATTGTAATGTCTCTATACACACAATAAGAGGTTTTATATGACAGAATAAGATTAAATGTTATTCTTCCAATTTTTGTGCGTTAAACATTAAATGGGAAACGTTCACAGGTAGGAACTAGAGTTACGAGAGGGGAATTAAAGGATTGTCGGATCACACATGCTGTATGATTGGTCTGAGGTGATTTGAGATCGTGCTCTGTGTTTATGCACGTACGTAGAAAATGAATGTCAGTTTGTTGTTTGCTAGTTTGAACACAGGGTAGGAAAACTAAATTAAAATGTAATTAGGTCTAATAACAGACTTAAAACCCACATTTGAACATCAACCTGTGCAGCTCTACATGTTCAGGGTCGGGTCAGATTCAAGGTCACCATCTCATCAAAAAACGAGTACAGCAACATGATTTTTTTTATTTTTACTTCTGTTATTTCACCTGTTAATAGAGTGCTGCTGAAACGAGTCCTAACACCGGAAACGTGTTAGTATTTTAGCATTTTTGGTTCCATCATCAATGTTTTTTTTTAATGGCTTTTTGATTAAATGCCTGAAATATGGTCTGTGGTTAACACAAGCTCAATATATTTTCACGTTTTATTTTACGACATAAAATACATCAGTAATACATCAGTAATACATCAGTAATACCCTACTCAAGATTTTTAAAAAAGCTTTTACGTGTTTGAAAAAGGTGGTTGTTAAAAAGTGGCTAGATGGAGGCTGTTGGGGGACATTAAACCCCAACGCACTGAACAGGAAATCTCACCTACTACACACGCTCTTGCAAACAAAGCATAGCGGTGGTGACGTCGAAGTCATGCGACCGTGGTGTAGTTTGAGCTTTTTACTTCCGCAGATTCTGCAGATCAAAGTTGTGTTAATTTGTGAAGATTAACTTGACGACCAAAACGTGTAAGATTCATAAACTTTCATTGATCAAAGAGCGTATTTTCTACAATAACCTACAAGCCAATGGAAATTTCATTTCACTGCATTTTCGGTAAAAACTACTCCGATATTTCGGTAATACATACCGCTGATAAATCGCAGAGCCAATCACTTGTCTGTGCTACAGCGCCCCCTTCAGGACGACCATTTATTCAGAAAAGCGTGCGCAAAGATTAAACAACTAGGTCGCGCGCTGTTTCCCGCCTCATGGCGTGCGTTTAATGGCTTAAAAATCTGTGAAAAATATACTACACAATAAAATATACTACACAATAAAATATACTACACAATAAATAAAATATACTACACATTAAAATATTACAGACGCAGCGCGCGTGCAGTCTTTAAAAATTAAAAGCCGAGATTGGCCGCTGTTTTGTGTCACGTGACCGTTTGACTCCGCCTCCTGTGGAATTCCCCGTGAGCGCGTGGAGTTTTTGAGTAAACCGGAAGTGAGCGGAGTTGTATTGGAGCGGCGGCCTGAGCAGAATCACAGTGTGTGTGTGTGTGCGCGCGCGCGCGGGGATTTTCAGTGGGAGAGGAGGTAAAACACGAACTTTTATCCACTTTGCCTCAGTTCGCGTGTGGCGTGTAGACAGAGTTCTGTTCAATTCAGCGCTAGTCTTTAAAGCAGAGCGGATCTTTAACCGTATTAAAGTTAAAGCTAGCTTCAGCTTCAGTGTTGTTCCGCGATCACAGATAGATTTAGCGGCGTGTTTCTTTTGATCTGTGGAATTTCACTCGGATAGCCCGTGTTAAATGAACTTGTTTGGAAGGAAGACTGAGGCCTGTCATGTTAGCGGAACGTCTCCTCACATTACTTTTACTAGCTGTACCGAACTCCCAGTGAGCTACACACAGCTAGCCGACAGGTTTATGTCCGTTACGGTAAGGCTGGGTTTGTGTACCACAACTTCATTAGCTAGATGTTGTGGTTCATTGCGCTGCGCTAACCGATTAGCTGTTTTTTTCTCCTCATCTTTACACTGATTTTCTGACAAGCCCCGCCCTCCTGCGCTAGTAGTATTGGCTAGTAGGTGAAACTAATCGAATGATTGGACAGGCGGGAAACAAGCTGCCAATCCTAGCGTAGGAGGGCGGGGCTATTAGTCATGTGTAGATTTTTCGTGAGTGTGTGTGTGTGTGTGTGTGTGTTTGTTTATTTTCCTCTTTCCTTTCCTCATGTCTTTAGCCTCTGTGCCTCCACCCTGTTTGAGCTTCTCTGCCCAGAGTGTGAGCGTCCGCCCCGTATGGAGGGAGACGAGGAAGACCGAGAGAGAGACACCATGATGGCGGAACATCCAGTCAGCGAGGAGTTTGCAGAGCTCTGGCTACAGAACCTCATGTGAGTCGCTGTGTACATACATACAGGCCTGTTTACATCCACACTGCAGCCACCGTATACCTGTACTGCTCAGAGTGTATACTGCACAACACACACCACACACACACACACACACACACACACACAGAGAGGGAGAGAGCCAGGTCATATACAGAGTTTGTGCACAGCTCTTGGGGATAAAGTGTACTCTCTTTATCCCCAAGAGGCGTACACCGTGTGAGGTCAGACAGTCTTGAGGTCGTGACCCCTGCACACGTTACGAGTCAGTTTATTAAAAAAACAACAACATACAGATGCAACGGTACACTTGGAGCGTATACGCAGTGGAGCTTGTGAGGTGTACAAACTTATTCACAAAGCGCTACAGGTTTTCATTTGACCAATCAGGAGCTAGATTCTGTTTATTCAGTCCATCTTGGGCTTTAATCCATTATGAGGTGTGGCTCCTGAGTAAGTGGATGAAATAAATATTGGCACCCTAGGCTGTGTGTTTAATCTATCACTGATAATGTTTTCTCCTCAACAGCGTGCGTGATAACAGCTCATGGGGAAACGAAGGGGTAAATCTCTCTCTCTCACACACACACACACACACACACACACACACACACACACACACACACACACACACACATGATGGTGTCAGTTAGTAATAATACTGTATATGTGTTTGGGGTGATGTGACAAATTAATGTTGTAATCACTTTATACACATTTAACTTTTAACTACTTGAATAAAATTGTGTGTGTGTGTGTGTGTAGCTCATCCCTGACGACCTGCAGGACGTACCCTGTGAGCTGCTGCTCAGCGACATGTTGCAGCCACAGTCCTCATCATCTCCTCCGACCTCCACCGTCCCCGTCACCTCCGATTACCCCGGACTCCACGACTTCACCCTGCACTTCCAGGAGTCCAGTACGGCCAAGTCCGTCACCTGCACGGTGGGGAGCACACGCACACACACACACACACACACACACACATATATATGCTTGTCTGAAACATATATCTGGGATTCTCTCACTCTCTTAATAAATCTTTAGAAAGCTGAAAGGTCTCAGTTTAACTATAAGTAATGCCCCTAATTTATCCATCTGGGGATTAATGAAGTATTATCTCTTCTTTAATGTTTCAAAATTTCTCACTGATGCAGAAACCAGATTTTCTTGCAAATTTATTCTCCCACAGTTCCCTTTAACTAACCAAGCACTATTACACAGATATAAGCCCCGCCCCTTTAAGTAATCATACGCTATGACACTGATATAACCCCGCCCATTTGACTAACCATATGCTATTAAACTGACAAGCCCTGCCCCGCCCCTTTAACTAACCGTATGTTATTAAGCTGATATAACGCCCCGCCCCTTTAACTAACCGTATGCTATTACGCTGATATAACGTCCCGCCCCTTTAATTAACCGTACGCGATAACACTTATATAACACCCTGCCTCTTTAACTAACCGTACGCTATTACATTTATTGAGAGACACACATAGAAATGTTTAATTATTGTTAATGTTATGAAATGAAGTGTGTGTGTGTGTGTGTGTGTGTTATTGAAGAGCTGTACACTTAATCATAGCGCTCCATTCATTCTACATTGTTTCACTCACTCTCTCTCTCTCACTCTCTCTCTCTCTTTCTCTCACACACACACACACACACACACGTATGCGTCTAGTTTATGAACGCTTCCTAAAAAAAGAAAAGAGAATTGTGATCATTCCTACCTGCGTCTTGTCTGCTCGTCATATTTTGTGCTCGTGTTTGATGGTGAATTCTCCGCAGTGTGTATCCCACTCGCCACTGTGTGTGTGTGTGTGTGTGTGTGTGTGTGTTAGACGGACATGATTGGGCATGTCTCAGTTATCATGCTGAACTTTAGTCCAGCAGTGAGGGGGTTAAAGGAAACACCAACACCTCCACCTCCCCCAGAACAGCCAGACCGGCACACACAGCACATCACACTGCTGTGGTCGTTAGTGGGCGTGTCCTGCGTTGAGCGTATTGCTGGTTGCCATGGTTTCACTGGTAGCCCCAGGTTAATGATAAATATGTAAGCACAGATGAAATGTTTTTCTACTGACGGTGAAACTGGGAGACGTGATTTGTGTATAAATTGCGTGTGTGTTACGTCCGCGTCTCCAGCGTCGGTGCTGTGTATCAGTCAGAGGCCAAGCTGTAAGTTTATGTTTTCCGAATTCTTTTGAGTTTACGCTTCTTTGCGGTTTATCAGTAAGTTGACAAGCTGCGTGTTTTTGTCTTATTATCTTGAAGAGAGAGAATAAAGAGAGGCTGGTGAGGGAGCGACTGTTTACAGCTGCTGTAACGTAAGTGACAACAGGAACTCAATAATGTGATTATTAACAGATAAAAAGTATGTGTCCCTCTGTAATAAATAAATGTGTAGTTGTTGGAAAGTTGCAGTGGAGTAAGAGGAATGAAACACTTGGGGACGTGCTATCGGAGGAAAACAATCAACTTTCAGGGTGATGAGTAACTCGGAGCTGCATTGCACCACCCTGGTGTTGAATATTTTCCTCTAACAGCAGGTCTCTGAGGGGTTTATTCCTGACGGAGTGAACAGCACAGCGAGACTCTGTGTCTGGTTCAGGACTGATCAGGAACCAGTATCTGGAACAACACACACACACACACACACACACTGTTTTACACCCAGGATTATCACTTTGTTTAAAATTTTTGTGCCACATGACCCTCCCACTTCCTGTTGCTCCACCTCCTTTGGGTGTAAGTTACACTACTGATAAATGCTGGATTGTGGGTGCCAATACATATGCTCTGCTGCTCTGCTGTTCCTTGTGTCTTAGATGACATTAATTATACAGTTCCTTTGTGGGATTTTTTTATGCCCCTTTTTCAGTTTAGTGCACAAATATATTATTAATGTAATAGAGTTCATCATAAATATTCACTTTTATATTCAAGAGTGAAAGATTATTATCAGTTATTTATAAATAAATAAATAAGACATCAGGGTAATACATTCGGTGTTGGTGTACTTTAGAGTTGAAATTTTTCCCAGAATGCATCTGTGCTTCCTTTCATGTAGCGAGTGTTTCTACATCATTCGTCCTATAGAGACATGTCTGAACATGTCCGCTCTGTCTGCTCCGCTGTGTGTGGGGAGGGAGGGGGTGTGTGTGTGTGTGTGTGTGTGTGTGTGTGAGAGAGAGAGAGAGAGAGAGAGAAACCACAGAGGAGAGATCAGCATCCCAAACTTCTGCTTCTTGTCTTTAGAGAGCACTTGTAAAGACACAACGGGTGAGTGTGTGTGTGTGTGTGTGTGTGTGTAAGGAGCAGCAGGATTTGTTAATTTGGGTGGGTAAGAGAGAAATTATACTTTAAATGCTATACAGCAGATAATGGTCCTCTAACCTGTATTCTGTGTGTGTGTGCGAGAGTGTGTGTGTGTGTGTGTGTGTGTGTGTGTGCGAGAGTGTGTTTGTGCGAGAGTGTGTAGCATGTTTTATATATTGGGACAAATGTCCTCACAGTTAGTACGTTTACATGGACAATAATAATCCGATATTAAGACGATACTCTGACTAAGACACTAGCATGTAAACAGAGATTATTGATGACCTTAATCTGATTAAAGTCAAACTCGAAGTAAACACACATGGAGTTAAGACGTGTGGAGTATTGGTGTTTTAGTCGCGTTATCGACGTGTATTACAGACATGTACACACCTTAATCACAATATTAACATCGTGTATGACAGCACACACACACACACACACACGCACACACACACACTGACACGGCAGCGCTCAACTGTTTTATGGCAAACGAGAGCATGGTTGCAGCACCGCGCGTGATCAGCACCGCGGCCTTGTTACTAACACGTCACTTCCGGTATAATAAACAGAATTTACACGGCAAGTGTTCAGATACACCACATAATCACAATAAACTTAAACGAAACCTTTTAAGCAGCGTGCACCGGTTTCCCCGCCCCTCATACAGTGGAGCGTTTTGGATATAAACATGTTTGTGCTCGTGCAGCGCTGTTTGATCTCCACGGTGTGTAATATAAAATGCCCCCCTGCCTTAGAGGACTTTCTTCCTCAGTCACGTGACGATTTCTCCTCCGTCTGATGGAGACTGAGGTCCTGTTGGGGATAAAAGTTAACGCTGACAGAAAGTAAACTGAAGAAAGTCATCCTCGGGTGTCTGCTGACGCTAGCGTGCGTATGATGTCATGCATCGTCGTGGCTTATACTTCCGGTTAGTAAAAAAAAGCCCGCTCGAGCTGTATTTGAGCTGAGATTACCTTTCTAAAATCCACACACTAGACGGTAGAGTACGCAGTGCATAGTGTAAGTGTACAGTACTTCATTCGGGACACGACTTGAGTATTTAGTCTCCAAAGCGTGTTTCTAGAATAGAAGTAACGTAACGAGTAAATCTCCCCCGTGCCGCGCAGACCGACTGATCCAGAATGATCCATTTTATCCATGAGTTGTTGCAGCTCTACAGAAGACGTCCACGTCCACGGCGGTAGATACGTGAAAATAAAATCAGTAATAAGAAATAAAATGAAGTTTGTAAATGGAATGGCTCGAGTTACGGTCCGAGTGAACGAGTGCGCTGTGAGAGACGTTACAGTGCTGCTGGAGTGAAGGAGGTCTGCAGGTTCGACCCGTAGTGACTGAAGCCCGAGTTCTGGTTCTGGACGACCCGACTGGTCTATCAGGAGGATATTTAATCATCGTATTACACGTGTGTGTAGGAGCACCACGAAGACATTTAAAATCATTCCGTAAGTGATGTGATTCTTCAGTCCGGGCGTGTCCGCGTCCCTGCAGCTGCAGTAATCCTCCAAAACACTGCTGCGGAGTTCCATCAGTGGAGTGGATCAGTGCGATGTGAGGAACATCTGTGTTTGTGTTTGTCTTCGATTTATACGAGATCTACACAAAGGCAGTCTGAGTAAACACACAGGTGTAACTCATGATATTTACTGAAGCAAAAACATTATCCAGTACCTGTGTGGTCCCGTGTGAAAATGTATTTGCCCCAGCACTGAGATCTGAAGAACTAGAATTGACCGATTACCCGAGTCCTTATTTTGTTGGAGATGATTTAAAATGTTTAGAAGAGCAGTCTCTGTGCTGAACCTGTGAGCACCAGCTTCAACCACTTCAGAGGTGGAGTGGATCAGTGTGAGGTGTTCAGCAGGGCTGTGTTATATACTGCTTTCTTTACAGAAGTTCTAGCAGGTTAGTGTTTCTGTAATGAGAGTTCCTGATGGAGTTCCTGATGGAGTTCCTGATGGAGTTCCTGATGTCTTTGTCTCAGTAACTAACGATGTGAATTTTGGGAAAATCAGGGAAATGCAGAAGCAGAGACACACACAGGAGTGAACATACTTTCACTTTGTCACACTCCAAAGCGGAGATCTGAGACACACTCTCTCACACACTCATTGTCATCACACACTGACATCACCTGCACCTCATCATTTAGTCTCCTGTGTGTGTGTGTGTGTGTGTGTGTGTGTGTGTGTAGTACTCTCCAGGTCTGAATAAACTCTTCTGTCAGTTGGCGAAGACGTGTCCTGTGCTGATGGCGGTGAGTTCGCCTCCCCCGCCGGGGTCCGTCCTCAGAGCCACCGCTGTGTACAAGAGATCAGAACACGTGGCCGAGGTGGTGCGCCGCTGTCCTCACCACGAGAGGAGCAACGACAGCAGTGATGGTACACACACACACACACACACACATAACTCACTACACATGTTAGTCACATCATGGGATTTTATTATGACTACGATAACCAACACTAGCCTGTGTGTGTGTGTGTGTGTGTGTGTGTCAGGTCCAGCTCCTCCCGGTCACCTGCTCCGTGTGGAAGGGAATTCCCGAGCAGTTTATCAGGAGGACGGGAACACACAGCGCCACAGTGTGGTGGTGCCCTATGAACCCCCTCAGGTCTGTCATCTCTGACCTCTCACTGCACCACTAACAGTATGATGGGACATTCATACAGGTGTAGACTGGATAACGAAACTGTGTGTGTGTGTGTGTGTGTGTGTGTAGGTGGGATCACAGTGCACCACTGTGCTGTATAACTACATGTGTAACAGCAGCTGTATGGGGGGAATGAACCGCCGCCCCATCCTCACCATCATCACACTGGAAACACAGAAGTGAGTGTGTGTGTGTGTGTGTGTTAGATTTTGTATTCTTGGTTTGTATATATCTATCTATGACGTGTGTTTGTGTGTGTGTGTGTGTGTTTGTGTGTAGTGGTCACCTGTTGGGCCGGCGCACGTTTGAAGTGCGTGTGTGTGCGTGTCCCGGGCGTGACAGGAAAACAGAGGAGAGTAACTTCAAAAAACAGCAGGAACCCAAAACCTCTGGCAAAACCGTCACCAAGCGCAGTAAGTGTGTGTGTGTGTGTGTGTGTGTGAGAGCGAGAGAGAGAACCCTGAACACTCCTCTGATCTAGTGCACTACATAGTGTACATACTGTCCTCTGTAGGGAGCAGGGAGAGATTTAGGACACAGCGGAGGTCTGATGGAGGTGTCTAACCTTAACCCTTTGACCTTTGACCCCTCAGGCATGAAGGATCCCCCTTCTCACCCTGAGGCCAGTAAGAAATCCAAGAACAACAGCAGTGATGATGAGATTTACACACTGCAGGTACACACACACACACACACACACATGCACAGAGAATCTTCACTACATATAGATATCTATGTAAGCTGTGTGTGTGTGTGTGTGTGCGTGCGTGCGTGCGCGTGGGCGTGCAGGTGCGTGGGAAAGAGCGTTATGAGTTTCTGAAGAGGATTAATGATGGTCTGGAGCTCAGTGAGCTGGTGCCCCCTGCTGACCAGGAGAAGTATCGCCAGAAACTGTGAGTACACACCAAGTGCTTATCTGTGGTAAACGTGTGTGTACAACCAGAGATGTTGATTGGTCAGCTGCTGTAACACTAATTATGACATCATCAAAATGATGTTTTGTGAAGTTTGTGTAAAATAAAACCTCTGGAGTGTGAGTTGTCTCCTCGCTGTGTTTCAGTCTGTCTAAAAGCTGCAGGAAGGAGAGAGACAGAGCTGCAGCGGAGCCCAAACGAGGGAAGAAACGACTGGTGAAGGAGGAGAAGAGCGACTCAGACTGAGAGAGAGAGAGATGGGGGTGCATTTACTTTCTGTCCAGAGGAAAAAAATT
>CM022775.1:102103-117103 GCA_012411365.1 Ameiurus melas | reverse complement strand
ACCTTCTCCATCGCTAAAGAGCTCATCACTGAGCTTCAGGTATAAGCACACACACACACACACACACACACACACACACACACACACAACAATATGCAAGAGTACATAAAGTGCAAATAGACAACAGTGTGAGATGAGTGCAAGACCGTAAATACACAGGACATGGCAACAAAAACGAGTTCTATAAGATAAAGAGACTGTTGCAGGTGTGGAAAATGCTTTGTGCAGTGGTACTGAGTCATCTTGGGTTATGTGTGGGTTAGCCCAGGTGAGCACTGGGAGGCAGCAGGGTGTAATCTGAATACCTCAGAGAAGAAACTGTAGTTTGCTGATGGTGGCGTGGATGCTCCTGTACATTTTGCCAGATGGCAGGAGGGTGAAGAATCCATGAGAGGGGTGAGAAGATCCTCAACAATACTGGTGGCTTTGTGGATGCAGCAGTTGTTGAAGGAGGTGTAGATGATGGGTAGAGACCCTGATGATCTTTTGAGATGTCCTCAACGTTCGCTGTAGGGTCTTGTGATTGGAAGCTGTGCAGTTCCTGTACTACACGTTGAGACAGCTGGTCAGAATGCTTTCTATCGTCCCTCTGTAGAAGGAGGTGAGGATGAGAGAAGAACGTTTGGCTCTCTTCAGCCCCTGCAAGAAGTGGAGGTGCTGCTGGGTCTTCTTGACTAGGCAGGTGGTGTTGAGAGTTCAGGAGAGGTCCTCAGTCATGTACACACCAAGAAACTTGGAGCTTCTAACTCTCTCCACAGCTGTTCTGTTGATGCTCAGTGGTGAGTGGTTCACTCGGGTTCTCTTGAAGTCAACAATCATCTCTTTAGTCTTATCAACATTAAGAGACAGATTGTTGTCTCTACATCAGGGGTTCCCAAACTGTTCCCAAACTTTTCAAATGATTAAACTTAGTGTGTGTGTGTGTGTGTGAGATGGAAATACAAGATTAACTGGTTTGGTTTGAACACATTCCAAACTGCTGATAAGTTCAGATAATTAGCTCTGCAAACACACTCACTGTATACATGTTCATTAATACTCTCTCTTTCTCTCTCTGCCTGTCTGTCTGTTATCTTATCTGTCTGTCTGCATGCAGATATTCTCAGCCAATAGCTGGTTGGTGTCTCTCTGTGCCGGGATGATCAGTAGTGTGGTGGTCGTTCTCTTCATGACTCCGTTTGACGTCATCAGCACACGGCTCTATAATCAGCCTGTGGATCACCTGGGAAAGGTAAAGTTCACTGACCACACCCCTTCTGAGACCTGAATGGCTTTGATTCACACATAATCACCCTGCAGTAATAAATACTGGAATTGATGCATTTCATTAAACGTGAAGTATTTGATGTGTGTGTGTGTGTGTGTGTGCAGGGTAAGCTGTACCGAGGCTTCATGGACTGTTTCTCTAAGACCATGAGGAAGGAGGGTGTATTCGGTCTATATAAAGGTCTGGGCGCGTCCTATTTCAGACTCGGACCTCACACCATCCTCTCACTGTTGTTCTGGAACCAGCTACGAACATATTACTACAGTTAACACACACACACACACACACACACACACACACACACACAGCGCTAGCCTACCATCGGGAGACACTTGGGGTTCAGTGTCTTGCCCAAGGCCAGTAATCGACTCTCTAACCTTGCGATTAGTGGACAACCCGCTCTACCAACTGAGCCTGTACTGTGAAAATGTACTGTACTTTTTAAAATAAAATAAATATAGAATTTTTTATATATATTAACTATTAGTAAATATTAAAGGAAATGAAAGATGTACATCCAAACCGAACCAAAAAGTAACACTTCAAATAACAAATAAAAACAGAGCTATCCAAGATGAATAAAAAACACTTCTAATAACACTACAAGATTAGTCAGTGAAGGTTTTTATTTCGCCTCTAGAGCCCGCTCTCGTGTCGTTAGCGGACTCTTCTCAGCCGCGCCACAACGGTGTGGATTTGTACAGATTACTGACCGTTCCAACAATCGGTTATCTGTGCAGTTTAATCAGCAAAACCCATCAATTGGTCAACCTCTATAAAATAGTGTGTAATAAAACCATTTAATACCAAATAAACTACAATAATAACGGTGTAGTAATAAAATGCAACACTACTCACAGAGTGGTCAAAATAAATTCTCATAACTGACAGAAGATTTGATTTTATACTACAGTACAACACCGTGTAATGCTGTGTGCTCGTTCACATTCCACTCTGATATAATAATAATAAAAATAATAACAACCACCAGATGTAACAGACTGAAATATGCAAACTGGATTTTATATATTTATTTTTATTGACACTGCAGCTTTTACCTTCAGTCTTAATGGTGGGTTAATGGTTAACCACTTAATGGTTATATATTTCTTTTTTTTTATGTATTTATTACTGACTGCATAATGAAAATAGATTCATCTCAAACAGCTTGTGTGTGTCTCTGCTCATTCAGTGTCCTAGGAGAGTCTCTCTCTCTCTCTCTCTCACACACACACACACACACACACAGCAGGTTTAATACAGCAATAAAGATGAGAGTGAACTGTGTAAAGGAGTCAGATACGGATAATAACTCACCTGAAGCCTTATTGTAACACAGTCCTACAAATGTGGCCTTTTAAGAATGCATGTTTTTATACGTGGTTTCACACGGTCACACAGGACTTAGAATTAAAATTAATTTTTTGTGCTTCACACAATAAACACCAGGTGGCGCAAGGACCAACACATACTGTAGCTAAACACATACTGTAATACAGTAAAATAATGGAATGTGTAGTCTGTTAGATTTAAGAAGAAACTCTTACATATGGGGTTTTTATAAAATACTACGTTTAATATTACAATAAACCTAATGTAAAGATGTTTCTATTTATAAACTGAATTATGTAAAGAGAGCCTGAACGAGTCACATAGTACAGGTACAGTAACTACATTAACATGACTAACACACGTGTGTGAGAAAAGTGCAGGGTGCAGAACGTCACCGGGGACAGAGCCTCAGAACAGCAGCGAGGCGAGTGTTTCATGTCTGTTTAGATTTAGTGAGTGTTTTATTTTTTCAGTGTAGAGATTCGAGTGGTGTGTGCACATGTACATATTAACGTCTTTCCTCAAAGTAGCGCTGAATGAATCACATCTCTGGTTCGTGGAAACTTCTGTCCTTTTCTTAGATTTAAAGTTTCACTATTTCAAAAAACTGGTTTAAAGTGAACAGAAATCCACACGCTGAAGAAAAGCTCAGTGCATTTACTCACTTTAAATCTGTACATCAGTTCCATCTGACTGAGTTTAGCTACATTAACAATCTGTTAGGGTTAATACTATCTCCTATTAGGGATTGTACTGAGTGCTGAACACCTGGATTAACACTTACACCTGGGATTAACACACCTGGGATTAACACTACACCTGGGATTAACACTGCTGCTAATGCTAGCATTCATCACAGGACTGATGTGTAAATAAAGCTGATGTTCAGTCAGTAATACAGTAAACGATTCAAATAAAGTCTTTATAAAAACTCTGTGTGTGTGTGTATGTGTGTGATTTATTCTCTGTTCATTCATAAAGTCTTTATTTAGCCTTTTTTATAACAGGATTTTTAAACCTCTTTACAAAATAATCAAACACACACACACACGCACACACACACACACACAGAGACACACAGAGACATTCCAAACAAGAATGTAGAAAACTCAAAATGATAACAAATTTATTAACACTTTAGAGGTGTGTGTGTTATCCAAACACTCCAGGGTCAAGCAGCTGGAAAGACTGAACAAGTGTGTCAAAATCCTGCACCGTCCAAACCTCATCAGCACTCGCACTACTGCTACTGCTGAGAGGACTGGGGGTCGGGGATGGAGAGAGAGAGGAAGAGAGAGAGAGAGGAAGAGAGAGAGTATTATTCCCACTGGGGGTTTTGTGTAGGATTTATTTTATACACTTACAGTTTCAGATGAAGGTGAAAATTTCCCAATTTAAATTCACACTGGCTGCTGACCTAACACACACTCGCTAAAACACACGCACACTACACTGTGTATCTTAAACTACTTCAAGTCTGATTCAGTGTGTGAACTGGAGTGCTTGGAATGTCCTAATGTGTGTGTGTGTGTGTGTGTGTGTGTGTGAGTTAGTGAGTGGGTGAGTGAGTGAGTGTGTGAGTGAGTGTGTGTATATAACAGACCTGATGCTGAATGGGTCGTTGAAGGTAATCAGGATGTCAGTGTTGTACTCTGGCAGACGGAATAAACACAGGTGGATTTTCACTATGTTCTTTGCCTGGCAACACACACACACACACACACACAAACACACACACACAGTCCCATATAAGCAGAGTAATATAGATGGACATCATCATACACTCCATACTGTTTATAGAATGTAAATTTTCACTGAACTGAAATGTAAAGTTTTACTGAATTAAACACTGAGCTTACACTTTTAAACTGTTCCTGTTAGTGACGCGCACACACACACACACACACATGAGCGACCCCTAGTGGCCCACAGTGTATTACTGATCATGATTGATTGTGATTGGTGAGAATCTCTCAGTGATAATAAGGTACAGGTTCTGCAGGAAAACCTCAATCAGACCTGAGAACCTTCACAGATTAGATATCTGATCCATCACTCAGATCATTAAAGTCTCATATCAGATATGTATTCATAGTGTATTTGGCTCGTATGTGACGTCTGAAGATCAGAATTTCATGTTCAAACCTCTAAGAGAGAATCTGATCTTGTTTAGATATAATCTGGGATTTTAACTCGGACTCGGCTCGCTCAGGTTGACGGCATTTTCATGGTTCAGGGAGTTCACGGGGAGTTATGAAACAGGAAGTGAACCACAAGCTCAGCTTCCCTTCCAAAATATTTCACATTTCACAACTTTCAACAGAATTTCCAACAAGTCGTCAGAGTGAGAGTGTGTGTGAGAGCGGGGTGTGTGTGTCTGTGTGTGTGTGAGAGAGAGCAGCAGTGTGTGTGAGTGTGAGTGAGTGTGTGTGAGAGAGAGCAGCGGTGTGTGTGTGTGAGTGAGTAAGCATTTGTGTGTGTGTGAGTGGGTGTGTGTGCGCGTGTGTTTCAGTCAGAACATTCTGAAGAAGAACTAATGATCATGTTGATGATGTCATCCAATGATCACTCAGAGAGAGGAACACAATGTGTGCTAGCTGTGTTAGCGGTGCTGAATACCTGGACTAACCCACGCTACCTGCTCTTACAGTGTATTACAGGACAGATTGGGACACAGACGTAGTACACCGGCAGTGGTGTAATACACGTTATAGTCCTGTATCTGTAGGTGATGTGAGTTACTGAATGGTGTACATGTTATACTGTGTGTGTGTGTGTGTGTGTGTGTGTGTGTGTGCAGGTAGACAGTGTGTGAGACCTCCTCATTGAATTTGGAGACGAGCTGAGCTCCGGTGAGGATCCAGGCCGAGCTGCACTGGCTGAGAGAGAGCTGCTCCTGAGGGACACACTTCACCTCCACCACCTCCATCTGCGCCGCTTCCATCACCTTATTGCTGCCTGCTACATCCTCAAAGTGATACCTCACACACACAATTTTATTCAATATGATTGAACATGTACTGTTTGTGATGGAGGCATGGCCGTGTGTGCATGTGTGTGTGTGTATTACCTGGCGGCCTGTGAATCCTCCACATGACTCTGATACTCGAGCAGCTCTATGATGATGCTCTGATCTGTGTGTGTGTGAGCAAACACCTCCTGATTATCAGGAATCTCCCTCAACTTACTGTAACAGAGAGAGAGAGAGAGAGGTGTGAAACAGTACGCTATACCTTCATCACTACTCCACAGGTGTACAGTGTGAGGTGAGGTGTGTTTAATGTACTGTAGATGAAAGATTTGTTCCTCTAACTCTAAAAGTGCTGGTGATCTTCTCGTTGATTTCATCAACTCAGTGTTTAATGTGGCAGAAAGCGAGGACGTGGTGACAGGACATCTCTCAAACAGGAAAATTGGAAACGAGTGGAGACGAGAGAAACGTTACTAATGTGAGATGGGGGAAGGGGCGGGGCTTCCAGGTGGACAGGTAAAGAGAGGCGTTAACCCATGTTAAAATTCAGCTCCTCTGCACAAAATGCGTAAAAGTCTGCAGGGGCCATGTGTGCTGATGTCACACCTATATATACGTGTGTGTGTGTGTGTGTGTGTGTGTGTGTGAGAGAGAGAGAGAGAGAGAGAATCGTACCTGATGTCTTTGGTGTTGGAGGGGAGGACAGCGGACATGGCACCACCGAACAGAGCCTGAGTCATCGTTCACACTGCGCACACACACACTCTCTCTCTCTCTCTCTCACACACACACACACACACACACACAGAGTTACTGAAAAACAGATCTTGGTCATACTTCTTCATTAAGTTGATTGAATTGAAGATAAAACCCGGTCTGTTCAGATCCATCTCTACCTCCACTACTCGGACCTCTTCAACTAATACTCACCATTTTCCATTTAAACTGATCATCTCACATTTAAATGATTTTAATGGCTAAAGTTTTCTACTGAAATAAACATTATTCCCGACATGTATCCCTTCTATACCTGTGACCTGTACAGTCTCTACACTGCATCATAATATCTGTAGAAACACATGAAACTGCGGCCTTAGAACTCACGGACTCTGGACTATTCCTCTTTAAAGTCAATTCTACTGGAAAAGAAAAGTTCTAATCTCACAGCTACACAAACAACTGGAGAGATTTATTTCTAAATGAGTTACATGTGGAGAAGTTATGAAATAAAGCCGGTCAGAAAACAGCCGCTAAAGAAGCGCTGTGAATGCAGAGGGTCTAAATCTAACGGAGTTTCATCTAATAATAATAATAATATTTATACATATTATCAAATCTCAGACTTTATTTAGGAAAATACCTGCACCAAACGGTTTGTTTCCGCAAATGATGAGGTAAATAACTCTTTCTATACTCTTTATACCCGACTCTTAATGTACAATTCTACTTCTTATTAGTTAGCTACCACGGCTAACATTCCTGTCACGGAGTTGAGCTCCCGCCGCCATTACCCGGATGTGACGCAATATTTTGGACTCCACGTGCTTCCGTTCCATCTTCGGAAATGTAGTCTTACACGATCACAAATCACATCTACTCCGTTTTTATTCCGTTAAATCTGCACTTAGTGTAACAGACTTTACCGTTTAGATGAAAAATAACTTTATTCCATTGATAACGCATTAGAACAACGATAAAAGTGATTTAAAGCTGAAAAAGAGGGGAGGAGTATCATGTAGTAAACACTGTACAATACCGTGTTGCAAAATAACCCCCAAAAAACTATTCAAGCCGATCTGGGATATTTATAGACAAACACGCCAGTTAAAACACAGTTTATTCCCATCAATCACACATTCAAAACCTTCAACAGACAGACAGACAGACAGACACACAGACTGTGGTTCTGATATGGACCAGTTTCATATCTCTCTCATACAGGAAATGCAGTGAACCCGTTTCAGAAGTATTTGACCAGGCTCGGCCTTGTTCTGCTCTGCGCGTGAGAAGACGAGTCGACTTCAGTACAGATTTCAGGAAGCTTCACCACTCATGCACTGTGGCACAGTTCCCTCCCCAAAATGTTGAACAAAGCAGTTAATAAAGAAGAACAATGAAACCCTGAATGTTTCCCAACACTTCACTGTGAACACTGTCTTAACTCTTAGCACATCAGCTAATTAAAACACGAACAGGACTGAAATGATATGGTTGTAAAGCACAGGTTTAAAGCTTTCTTGCAGAAACCCTTACACCTCATCCTGCACATTTCAGTACACACAAAGTTAACAAAATATATGGGACAGAGGGATCGCCAGGACAGGTGCATGTGCTGCATGTGTGATAAATAAATTTCACTTGTTTGTACTGAGGGTTTATTGAGATGCAGTATAGTGTTCAGTTCTGCAGGATGATGGAGCAGAGAGTGAGCGGCGCAAAGTCTGAAACCAAAAAAAAACCCCATCAAATTAACCACAACTACACATCAATATACAATATTAATCCATTAAAAATGTTCACGTAGTGTGTGTTTGTACACACGTTACCTGAAGATGCAATGCTCTTGGGGCTCATGCACTCCTCTGTCTGAAGAAATCACACTTCCTATCACAGCACCTGCACATCTTGTGCTTCCCATCAATACTGCTCCAGCTACACACACACACACACACACACACACACACAGAGAAGAAGGTTAAAGCTGATCTGCTGTGCTGAAGGTTAAGCTGCAATTCCAGGGTTGAACACTGGGTGTCAGTGCAAGTACGGGAAAGAAGCAGCTCAGCTTCTGACCTGTAACGAGCTTGAATGTGGTTTCATTTACACACTTAGAGTACTGAGAAATATTTAACAGAACTGAAGCACACTAATTTCACTAATTTACTTTCCTGAGACACAGTAAGACACGGGGGTGGGGGTAAGAGAAAAAAAAAAGTCCTGAGTTCTAACTGGACATGTTCAGCTCACAGAGGACAGGAAATCAGAGCCAGCAGAAATCAGCTGAAATAAATAGTTGGATTCATCAAAGAGGAACAACAGTGTTATGTGATGTGGTTTTCACCTGTTCCCCATGTAGCTACACACTCTATTCACAAGGTTCTTCTCCTGAACTGGATCAACCGTCTTCATCCAGCAAGTGAGGAACATCTGCAGGAATAAAAAACACATTCATTCAGCAGCTACAGGGACACAGCAACCTCCCTCGCACAACCACACATCCTCATAATCACAACCTCAAAATCTGAGGTTGTGTACCAAACAGTGCATGTTGTAATCAATCATTCTTGAGCACTATCGTAACAAGAAACTTCACAGTAACCTCTGCCTAAAAGCTAACCTCACTCACTGTGTCTGCCCCCCCACCACAGCTCTCAATACAACTATATTGCAGTGTTAAACCTCCTCACAGAGGTGCCGGTGAATCTGTTGTCTCCGAGTTTCACCCTCAGCACATGACCATCTGCCCCGGGCAGGAAGGAGATGGAGGACTGAGCTGATCCTGAGTCAGCAGGACACCTACAGCACAGGAGAGTTCACAGTAAACACACACAATCAAGTTTGGAATGAAGTTTTTAATAGCACTTGTAACAATAGATAGCAGTTTTACAGAAATGCATAAATTCCCCAGAAATAAACAAAATTAATAAAAGTACCCCCCCCCTCCAGGGGGCACTCTAATAACCACTCATCTGCTGAATAAGGTGTTCCTGTTTTGTCATAAATGTGAGGTGAGGGTGTGGCTCTGACCCGTGGTAATTGATGAGGTCACAGCTGGGCGTGGCTGCAGTGTCGGGCCCCAGCGTCACCACACAGCGGTCCAGGAAGAGTTTAAAGGCACTGTGACGAGCGCTGAGAACAGACGCCACCATGCTGACGACTTCATCAGACTCAAACATGTCCAACGATCTCGCAGATATCCAATCATCTACAACACAGCGCAGAAGACATGCCCATCCCACAGCAGTGCATTATGGGTAACCCACAAGAAAGTCTTACATTTTACAGTTATGTGAACCATGTGTATTTATCGGTCCGTACAGGATTTAGCAGGTTTTTGTGATCGATGTGGCCAAAATTGTAAAAAAAATTTGCAGCTTTAAAAAAAACTTGCAATGCAACTCGGAATTTGTGAAAACGACTTGAATTGGTAAAACTGCCATCTCACTAAATTCTGTGCGCTCTTTCACAGTGATGTTTGTAGGTAAATGAGAGCTTTTAGCTGTACTCATGTTCGACACTTTGCCAAAATCTGTAGAAGACATGTGAATCTTCAGTAATTCTGGAAAAATTGCACGCTCCTCCAAATGTAGCAGAGTTCGCAAGATTGTGTCTCAATTTCTGTGATTGCAAAATCGTGAAATCCTGGAGGGACAGCTTAATAAACAGTGTAATGAAACAGGAAGTGAAACACACCGGTCGCTAACTGAGGCGAGAACACAGGCGTGTTTGGGGCAGAGATCACAAGGGAGGGGCTCACAGGATTTGACTGGATATTACTGCTAACAAAGTGAGTCCTGTTCATCATACACACACACCAGAAGTTGTCAGTTCTTAGAGTGTTAGTACACAAGTATGTATAAGAGCCATATTGAAACAGACCCCACACTAACCTCTTGTAGCGGCAAACGAGGGGGATGGCCACACCCACGGACCTGACAATGCCAAAACGGTTCAAGGCTGGAGTGTGGAACAGGGTGTTCGAGTAAACCAAACTGTCGTCTTCAACCTGGAATTATCACAGCCCCACCTTTAGAGCAGTCACATGACCATCACATAAACTGGAAGTGTTTGTGATGCCACCCACACTGCCCTCTGCTGGCCTGGTGGAGCTGTAACACCACCTCAGTTCTCAGGCTTTTTAACAATGAAATGTGATTGTCACTAAACAGGAAAAAGGTCAAGTTTTGGACACTTCAGCAGAGTTCATTGTTAATGAGCATTAAAGCCATAACGTTTTTTTTTTTTAAAAAGGGCCACATTTATGTTTAAATAAAGAGAGAAGAGGTTTTTACAGTGCGAGTGAGAACATGAGTTTAATATCAGCCGTGTGTCTGATGTAAATCTCCTGCCATCTAATTCATACAGCTGTATACACTAATCTCTCTCTCTCTCTCTCTCTCTCTCTCTCACACACACCTCTCATTTATTAACTCGGTGGCACTGAAGTGACCCAACAGCGTATTTTCCCTCAACATCCAGCACATGTGCAAACAACAACAACAACCCTCAGCTGAGATGGAAAGCCTCCCCCCCCCTCTCTCTCTCTCTCTCTCTCACACACACACACACACACACACACTGATGAGCTCACCTGACTCAGGTGCAGAAACAGCTTAAAGATTGATTTTTTTTTCTGCTTCCTTTTTCTGCTTTAAGAGCTGAAATGATTGGTGTAACGTTCATCTAAAGAATAAAATGCACTTAATATTCGAATGAGAAATTGTATCCTGGACTCTGAGGAAACTCCGTGTGCGGCGCGTGAGACACACCCATACTGATGTATGAGATTATTATTGAACCCATTTCCTGTCCGCTGTGATAAACTCCGCCCACCTAACCTTTAATTCACATACGAATCAAGTTTAATCTAAAGTTAACCTCGGTCAGTGTTTAAACACACTCGGTTCGGTTCGGTATTTACCCGCAGTGACGCGCCGCACTCGTGCAGTCCCGCTGTAATCACGAGCTCGGTGTCCTCGCGCTGAACCGCCCCGCAGTTTCCCGCAGAGAATTCCGGTCCGAGTCGCAGCTCACTCGCGCTCACGAGCCGCCCAGTACCGTAGAGATCAGCGCGCGCGCTCACCACCATGCTGTTTTCGGTACAGTGCACGCTGACGGCCAGCGGCTTGCTCCAGTCTGTAGACCGGATCCCCGCGGCTTTGTACTGTCTCCCATCCGGTCCGACCTGCGGGCCGTCTTTCCAAACGCGGGCCCCGCGCGCGCCTCCGGTTAACACCATTAACACCGCCGTGAGCGCGAGCCGATCTGTACAATAACAACTCTTCATACTCATCCAGGCTTTTACTGCATCTATAACGGATTAGACCGAGCCCGCAGGATCTATTTCTAAGGTTTACACTCAATTATCTCAGAGCCACGCCCTTAATTCAGACAGTTAATGAGTCGTGACGTAATTCCACCTGAACAAAAAGACAGAAGTTAAACCAGAGGAAAGGAGCAAAATGTCAATTATTTAGTCTGATCCTTTCATGCTTTCACACGTTATATATATATATATATATATATATATATATATATATATATATATATATATATATATATATATATATATTGTTAAAAGCAGAAGTTTGAGTGTAATAATATTATTTCTATTAACACTAATAATATTAATGTTATTTATTCTTAACACTTTTCTCCAGGTCTAAATGACTCGGTTTAATATAGAAGCGTAATAAAATGTTTCCTGTCCAACCTAAAACTTAGCTATGTGCTTTTCTCATTTTCTCTACTGAACCTGGAAAAGAATAACCTTACTGCACCTGCTAAACCACGCCCACACACATAACCCCGCCCACGTACACTTCACCTGATATCGATCGATTAATGACCAACGCTCAGTCATGCCTTTCCAGAACCTTCACACTATCCGTCCCTCAGTGGTGGAATTAACTTCCAACCTCAATCTGGACCACAGAACCTGTCTCTATCTTCAAAAAACAGCTAAAGACCCCTCTCTTCCGTGACCACCTAACCAACCCCTAACTTATCCCCAAATTATCCTAAACACCCCCTCACTCTGGCTCTTACTCCTCGACTCTGTGCTTCGTTCCTCTAGAACTCGATTATAAATCCTGTACAGCAGGATTTAGGTGTGATGGAAATAGGCGTGATGTAAATATTCATGGCGGAGATAGGCATGACTAAAGTGGGCGTGATGGATCATAAAAGACCAAAAGTTCACTCAGGTACTGTGGTGCGAGACCATTCGTTGCTTTATAGGTCAATAATAGTATTTTATAATCAGTGTGAAGTATGACTGGGAGCCGATGCAGTGTTCATAAGATCGGGGTGATGTGGTCGTATCTTCTGGATCCAATGAAGACTAACGGGAGCTTGTTTATGCTCCTACTGGAACATCCAGACAGCACAGATATAGACTAACAACAGAGCAAGTTAAATAAGTAGCATTTATCATTTAGATTTAAAAGATACAGCACAGATGTTCCAGATGTGAACACCCCTGCAGAGTTAAGGGGTGATGTAAGAAAAACATCTTCCACCAGCTGTGTGTGTGTGTGTGTGTGTGTGTGTGTTAATTATTCACAGGTGATGATGATATGAATGATGTCCTCACTCACCCCGCCATCATAGTTCTGGATCAGTCATTCATACACTACTGTGCTACAGTGTGTATGTGTGTATGTGTGTGTGTAGGTGTGTGTGTGTGGGCAGTGAGCAAGTGCAACTCAAGGTTTATGGATTGTGGTGATAATGCAATATACTTTGTCCCCCCCACACACAAGTGTAAATATGTGGAGCAGGAGTTCCTCTTCCTCAGTGTGTGTAAGAAGACAGGATGAAAGACTCGGTGCAGGTGTGTGGGCTGTGTGCAGGGTTTTTGGGGTGTGTGAGCGCGGCCGTGTCACTGCAGGTCCGATCCTGGAAAGAGTCGAGCAACGAAGGCAGTGCCATCACCACCTCCAATTTATATGAGAACCTGTGGATGTCCTGCGCTGGAGACTCGACCGGCACCTACAACTGCTGGTATTTTCCATCCTTATTTGCCTTACCAGGTACACACACACACACACGCGCACACACACACACACACACAACGGTTGTACAACAATACAGATAATCAGGTTGTGAGTTTGAATCCCAGCACTGTTTCTCAGCTTTCCACATTAAACATGATGAGATGTAGAAGAGAGAAACAACAAACAAATAAACCCTGAACCCTGGAGGTTCTGAAGGAGACACTAAATAAAGAGTGTTAAAGATTATTTAACAGTGAGAAAATTCCAGAGCTGGGGAGACACACACATACACACACACACACACACACACACAAGCACACACATATATACACATTCCCCAAACTCCAAACAGGATTCCTGGGAATACCACGCTGTGTGAATGAAAGGTGCTGCAGTGGTCCTCGAGGTCAGATTATTATGTACGGAAGTTCTAATTAAAATTAAATAGCTAAATATGCCTATGACGTAAATAATAAAATGCTTATTGCAGCAATAAATATATAATTAAGACAATAAATAAATAATACTGATACATTATAAACTGTTATTGCATCGTACTCGTCTTCACAATTATTTCAGTTTGTTTTTATTTCATAATGACATGCTTACTCGATTTAATGCTTTCTTTAGATGATCGAATAAACAGACGATTTAACACATGATTAACATTTCAACATTTCATTTCTGGCTTCATATCAGATGATCTGTTGTAATAAAAACACAGAATGCTGTGAGGCATCCATCAGCAGTCAGGTGACTGTCTCGGTCTCAGGTGAACATGAAGTTATTCCCTGAAATGTGTTTAAGGAGAAACTAAAGGTAATAGATTTAACACACGCGGTATAATCACAGTACAGATTACTCAAAGGTCACACAACAAGGATTAATCACTCTAATATTTATTATACATTATAAATAACTCCCTATCTGCGTTAAAGAGAGAGATAGTGTGGGTGTGTGTGTGTGTGTGTGTGTGTGAGACTTTGCCCCAATATTTATATTCTCATGCTATCAATCAGGGCTTGAGATATAATGAATTTCTGAACACTGTATTCAAGATATTGAATGTTTAATATCACAGTCTGATATCACAGTCTGATATCACAGTCTGATATCACAGTCTAATACTGGGCTGATCAGGATCAAGTGCTTTTCAGGATATAAACCCTGATGATGAAGTTGTAATATGTTTAAGACTGGATGAACATCATGTTTCTAGAGGAAGTTCGTATGGAAGTTCGTATGGAAGATTGTACTAGAGATGTAACAGTATGAAAATTTCATATCACAATTATCGTGATCAAATCTATCACAGTTATCAGTTTTATCACGGTATTAATCAAATGTAAAAAAAAAAAAAAAAAGTACTGATATCACACTGAAATCATTTACAGAATTTTATATTTGAAAATCAACAAACGACAAATAAAACTAGCAGCATAACGCCTGCTCGAGTGTCAGAGGTATAAATGAGGAGAGAGTCGATGAGGAACCAGGAGCATCACTGCATTTGCCTTCTGAAGCTCACTCTGTAAACAAGAGAATACAAATACATCTGTACATCCATCTTCTATACTGCGTATCCTACAGGGTCACGGGGAACCTGGAGTCTATCCCAGGGAGCATGGGGCACGAGGCGGGGTTACACCCTGGACAGGGTTCCAGTCCATCACAGGACACACTCACACACCCATTCATACACCCATTCATAC
>CM022775.1:92103-94603 GCA_012411365.1 Ameiurus melas | reverse complement strand
ACATGGTCTGGGTCACGGCACCCGTGGACTGGTTTTTGTCCAGTGCACCTGTAAATCCTGAAATAATGCTCAGTGCAATGGAGCTGGAACACGTTCTCCTGCTGATCTCTCCATCTCCATCCCTCTTACAAAATCTAACATCCTGACTCATCCTGATTTATCTTCTGCTCAGAGTTTCTGTGCTCGTGTCTCACTCTCTGCTGCTGTAGATGTTTCCACACGGACATCCTGAAGATTTACACTTCACCTGTTCTTCAGTGTTTAATCTCACCTGGATTCTGTAGATTTGTGTATAGGAGCTGCTGTTGTGATCGTGCAGACTGTCGTGTGTTCATCTCATTACTCGTATTCACACATTCCTCATACTGAACCTCCTGAACACACACTCGGTACAGTTCATCTTTACTCTTCTACACATGTACACGCCAATGATTTATAATCATTTACTTCTTTGATTTCAATTTAGAACCTTTCTATAGTTCTGTATAGAACCTTTACCTGGGTTTTCCCATATCAGAGCAGAAGGATGCAAATAATCCGTCACTATACAAAGAACCCTTGAGGAATATTCTCTTTTTTTTTGTCAGAAAAAAGGGATTTCAAGGTTTTTTTGTGTTTTTATTTACATTTTTTTTTACTAATAATTAGAAGTTGTTAGCCTCCAAAAGGGTTCTAATTGGAACACTCTCTCTCTCTCTCTCACACACACACACACACACCATGCATGTAGCAACTTGGGGTTCAGTGTCTTTCCCAAGTACACTTCGGCATGTGGAGGCACATGGGCCAGGGATCGACTATGTGATTGGTGGAGAACCCGCTCTTCCACCTGCCCCTCAGTTATTTTTGAATTAAGTTATTAAAAATATGAGTGCTAACACATTCTAACCATTAATGTGAACCTTTCGGATGAACATACGAGTTTGAATGTTCATAGATGTACAATCACGAGAGTATTTTCATATTTATTCCTACTCTCTTCCTGGTTTGAGTCTCAGCGCTGACATGTTCTACAGACATGCAGTGTAGGAGGAACAGTAATGGAAATTAGGGTTCTATTTTAGAGCGCTGTAACTGAGAGTGTTATCAGATACGGCAGAACAGCGTGACCTGGTGAAGACAGCAATTGTCCGAGTCCTGGGAATGAAGCAGAAGCTCTTCCTCCACACCTCGCTCTCCATTCTCCATCCTGAATTCCAGCTCCACCCAAAGTCAGGCCCATTGTCCCATCCATGTCCACGCTACACCCACACCTTTACTCATCTAATAATATCATGAATGGACACAAAGGGTCATTTATGTACAGTGAAGGAATAAAGTATTTGATCCCCTGCTGATTTTGTACATTTGCCCACTGACACAGAAATGATCAGTCTATAATTTAATGGTAGGTTTATTTGAAATACTTATTTCCCTCATTCAAATGCAAATCAGTTTATAACATTTTTGACGCATTTTTCTGGATGTTTTTGTTGATATTCTGTCTCTCACTGTTCAAATAAACCTACCATTAAAATTATAGACTGATCATTTCTTTATCAGTGGGCAAACACTGAGTTCTCAGCAGTGGATCTGGTGGGTGTCCCTCTCAGAGACTAGAAGATGAGCAGGAAAAAAATGTTGTCAGAGAAGTAACATTACAGATCATTTCATGACCTGGTTACTGGATGGAGATATGAACTTGCTCACACTCCCTCTGTTTGTGTGTGTGTGTGTGTGTGTGTGTGTGTTTTAGTCCCATGACTATATGAATGTAACATATTTAAGAATTCAGGTTCTGTGATTCTGGTTTCAGTACAAAACTACTGATTTGTTATGATTTGGTAAATGTGTTCTTATTTTTTGTTAAAAACATTACTGTAATGCTCCAAGGCGTATTCTGCTGCTGGACCAGCCTTCGTCCTCTCTCTCACACACACACACACACACACACACACACTCACACACACACACACACACACCTTACAGTCAAGCACATTAGCAGTGCTGAGCACACCGAGCTGCAGAGGAACACAGCAAGTGGAAGATAATGAGAGAGTCTCTGCAGATTGTTGCACTTTTCCTGGGTTTTCTCAGCGGCGTGACTGCGTTCATTTCTTTACACCACCACACGTGGAAAGTGTCCACTGACTATGGCAACGTTATTATCACCTCCAACATCTTTGAGAACCTGTGGATGTCCTGTGCTGAGGATTCAACTGGCATTTACGACTGCTGGTACTTCTCATCGTTACTGGCTTTACCAGGTAGGACAACACCACCAATAATAATAATAATAATAATAATAATAATAATAATAATAATAATAATAATAATAATAATAATAATAATAATAATATTTACTCTACTCTTATGTACAGTTCAGAAAGAATATGTGCATGAAACACATCTTGCACTTCTACAACAACAAAAAAACATTCCATGTAGAGATTTTTTGCAAAAAAAATTATTTTTTTTAATATCAGATTAAAAATGACAGTGACGCTCAGTGTTACTGTAA
>CM022775.1:84603-87103 GCA_012411365.1 Ameiurus melas | reverse complement strand
CATGTACTGAACACACACACACTGAACACATGTACTGAACACACACACTGAACACACACACACTGAACACATGTACTGAACACACACACACTGAACACATGTACTGAACACACACACTGAACACACACACACTGAACACATGTACTGAACACACACACACTGAACACATGTACTGAACACACACACACTGAACACACACACACTGAACACATGTACTGAACACACACACACACTGAACACACACACACTGAACACATGTACTGAACACACACACACACTGAACGGGAGACGATACCAAAAGCAGAACTAAAATCGAGTAAAAGAAGACTAGAAAGAGAACCCCTGCAGGAGTCCCTAGAGAGTAATCGGTCATTGATAACCCTTACGAGGGCAGTTTCGTCACTGCTGCCCTCGGACACCAAACACACCGTCACTGCTGCACCACTGAAGGTTCTCTGAGCTTTTTGTCCTTCAGCAGCTCGTGACGAATAAACATGTGATATAAGAGTAAACTCCTCTGTCCTGAAGATGTCAGAAAACTCTACAGCTGTCCCACTGAATGTTACAAAAAGCTGACACTGGAGACTCCTTCCATAAATGTTAAGTAAACTTCTCTCTACAGAAAACAGTACACGTCCCTGTGAATGAGCTGTTACTATAGAAACGATAACGTATTAGAACAAACCCATTACCTGTGATGTGAAGCTGCACTGCTGTCAGAGCTTCTGTTATAGAGAATTAATCAACACCTTCTGACCAATCATGATCCAGAACTCAGCAGCTCTGTGGTGTAGTGTGCAACATTGTGTTGTTGTGTTGTTGTAGGTTTGAGTACGATGATCGCCGTGTCGTGGTACGCCTTCAACATCACACAGGAGTTCTTTGACCCGCTTTATCCCGGAACAAAGTAAGTGTGTTAGTAAAGTGTGTGTGACCTGTTTATACACATCAGAGAATCTCTATGTATATGTATATGTGTGTGTGTGTGTGTGTGGTGTGTGTGTGTGTTGCAGGTTTGAGATAGGAGAGGGTTTGTATATCGGTTGGTGTTCAGCGACACTCGCTCTGATTGGTGGCTGCTGCTTACTTTGTGCGTGTGGAAACGACAACAAAAAGGAGAAAATGTGAGTTTATCTCAAACACCCCCACACACACACACACACACACAGAGTAACAGTGTTATGAGCATCGTGTTCATGTGTGTGTTTACAGGTCTTATCCGTACCAATCTCAGCGCAGAGGGACGGTGTATACGACCTCCATCATGTCTCAGCAGCCCAATAACTATGGCCGAAATGCCTACGTGTAAGAGTTCACGAGGTCGCCATGGCAACAATAAATCCAGGGGGTGATGTCCTGGACTTTACTGAATCCAAAAGGTCACCGTGAGGAAGCTGGAGGATGTGTGTGTGTGTATGTGTGTGTGTGTTATAGCTGAAGTGCACAGTGGTGAATTGGGACAGAACCAGCAGCGGTTCAGACACTTTAAACACCGACAGGTTCCGAGCGTGTGCGGTACCATACTCAACACCACTCTCACATCAATCCCTCATCACTAAACCCCTAAACCCTAAACACCACTGCAGCCTCCAGCTTTCTCTCGTGCTGCTGCTCTGATGAGAAAATCACATTTCTGACGTGAGGAATAAAAGTGTGTGATAATTCTCAATAAATCACTGACATGTTAAAGGTCTGACTTTGATTTCATGTGTATCATGTGTTCTTATAGTTTAAAAAATGAAAATAAATCAGCGCTGCTTTATTGACATTGAGACATTTCTGTGCGTTTAAAAGCGGACGTGGACTTCCTGTTTCTCTTCAGTTAATATTGTAGTGATGTAATCAGAGTTTGTGCACTCAGCCAATAATAACGCTTTATATCCTGAGCGTGATTCTGGAGCGGAGACATCACCACCTTCAGGAAGTCACCTGTAAATAAACCTGTTAATGCAGATGATCAGGTTACATGTAAGTTTAGTGGGTGTGGCCAAGTAGTGTTGTAGATAGATGAGGAGGCGGGGCCAGATCGTGTTGTACAGAGATTAGCGGGTGGCGTTGAAGAGGTAAATGATCTGTACTTATATAGCACTTTTATCCAAAGTGCTTTACACCAGTTCTTTCACACACTCTTTCACACACACGCACGCACGCACACACACTCACACACACTCCAACCGTAGACATTGTAAGGCGCTAACTTGCCACTGGGAGTAACTCGGGGTTCAGTGTCTAGCCCAAGGACACTTCGGCATGTGGAGTCACGTGGGCCGGGAATCAAACCTCCAACCTTATGACTAGTGGACAATCCGCTCTACCACCTGAACCACAGCCTCCCACAGGTGAAGAGGTAGAGACACACACACACACACACCTCACAGCCAAAACATTGTGTCTTAACACGTTATTTATCCAGGAACTCCAGCTACACACTGATGATGTTAACGTGTGTGTAAATAATATCACAACATACATCAGTACATCACTAACTGTTAAACACAAC
>CM022775.1:74603-79603 GCA_012411365.1 Ameiurus melas | reverse complement strand
CTCACACACACACACACACACTTTACACACACATATACTTTATACACACACACTACACTTTACACACTTTACACACACACACACTTAAAAAACACACACTACACTTTACACACACACATACACTTTACACACACTTTACTCACACACACTTTACTCACACACACACACACACACTACACTTTACACACACACATACACTTTACACACACTTTACACACACTTTACTCACACACACACACACTTTACTCACACACACACACATACACTTACTCACTCACACAAACACACTTACTCACAACACACACACCTTTAAACACACACACACACACACTTTACACACACATATACTTTATACCCACACACACTACACTTTACACACACTTACACACACACACACACACTACACTTTATACACACACTACACTTTATACACACACACACACACTACACTTTACACACACACATACACAACTTAACTTTATAAACAACACACACACTACACTTTATACACACACTACACTTTATACACAAACTACATTTTACACACACACAGACACACACTTTATACACACACACACACACTACACTTTATACACACACACACACTTTACACACACACTACACTTTACACACACATACCTTTATACACACACACACACACACTTTACACACACACACACACACACTTTACTCACTCACACAAACACACTTTACTCACACACACACACACACTACACACACACACACACACACTTTAACACATATACTTTATACACACACACAACTAACACTTTACACACACACACACACTTTAACACACACTACACTAAACACACACACACACACACACACTACACTTTACCACACATACACTTTAGACACACTTTACACATTATCACCACACACTTACTAACACACACACACACACTTTACACACACAACACTATACACACACACACTTTACACACACTACACTTTATACACACACTACCTTTAACCAACACACACACACTTTACACACACTACTCACACACACACAACACACACACTACACCACACACACCTACACTACACACACACACACACACACACACACACACACACACACACACACACACACACACACACACACACACACACACACACACACACACACACACACACTAACTCACACACACACACACACTACACTACACACAACACACACACTTACACACACACACACTACTCCCACAACACACTACACACACACACACTACACACACACATATACTTTATACACACACACACTACACTTACAACACTTTACACACACACACACCCAACACCACACTTTACACACACACACCGAAAACTTTACACACACACTTTACAGCACATATACTTTATACACACACACTACACTACACACACACACACACATACAACACACACATACACTTTAGACACACTTTACACACACTTCCTCACACACACACACACACTTCACTCAACACACACCACACACACTACCTTTACACACACACACACTTATACACACACACACACTACACACACACACACACTACACACACACACTTACACAAATACACACTACACTTTACACACACATACACTACACACATTACACACACACACACACACTACACTTCTACACACTACACTTTAAACACACATTTACACACACACACTACACCACACACACATACACTTTAACACACTTACTCACACACACTACTCACACACACACACACACCACTACAAACACACACTACACTTACACACACTCACTCACACACAAACACACTTTACTCACAAACACACACACACACACACACACACACCTTTACACACACACATATACTTTATAACACACACTACTTTACACACACAATACACTTTACACACACACACACTTTACTCACACCACACTACACTTTATACACACACACACACACACTACACTTCTACACACACACATACACTTTACACACATACACACACCTTTACTCACACACACACACACACACACTACACTTTACACACACACATACACTTTACACACATTCTCACTCACACACACACACTTTACTCACACACACACACACACTTAAAAATAACACACACTTTACACACACACACACACACACAAACACACACCACATACACTTTAAACACTTTACTTCACACACACATTACTCACACACACACACACACTACACTTACACATACACACTACACACACACACACACACACTACCTTTACACACATACACTTTATACACACACTACACTTTACACACACACACACACACTAAACACACACACTAACACTTTACACACACACACACACACACACACACACACACACACACACACACACACACACACACTACACTTTAGACACACTTAACACACACTTTACTCACACACACACACACACACACACTTTACTCACACACACACACACACTACACTTTACACACACACATACACTTTACACACACTTTACACACACTTTACTCACTCACACACACACACTTTACTCACACACACACACACACACTTTAAACACACATATACTTTATACACACACACACTACACTTTACACACACTTTACACACACACACAACAAACTTTACACACACTTACCACACATATACTTTATACACACACACACTACACTTTACACACACACACACACACACACTTCATAAAATTTATTCACACACACACACACACACACATCCTTTACACACACCTTACACACACACTACACTTTACACACACACACACAATACACACACACACACACTACACTTTACACACACATACACTTTACACACACACACACACTTTACACACACACACACACTACACTTTACACACACATACACACACAAACACTTTACACACACACACACACTACACTTACACACACACATACACACACTTTACACACACCACACTTTACACACACACACACACACACTACACACACACACACACCTACACTTTAACACACCACACACTTTATCACACACCACACACACCTTTACACACACACACACAACAACACTACTTTACACACACACAACACTACACTTTACTAACACACTTTACTCACACACACACACACTTTACACACACACACACACACACTACACTTTACACACACACATACAAAAATACACACACTTTACACACACACACACCCACACACACACAACACAACCCACCACAACTCACCACCCATACACACCACACATCCACCACAACACACCCACCCACACCCACACACAACACACACACACACAACACTCACTCACACACAAACCACTTTACACACACTTTACTCACACACACACACACCTTTAAACACACACACACACTATACACACACACAACACACACTTACACTTTACACACATACACTTTATACACACACACTACACTTACACACACACACACACACACTTTACACACACACACACTACACTTTACACACACACACACACTTTACACAAAACCTTTACACACACTACACTTTACTCACACACACATTACTCACACACACACCTACACTTTACACACACACACACACAACACACACACTACACTTTACACACACACATACACTTTACACACACTTAACACTTACTCACACACACACACACACTTTACTCACACACACACAACACTTTTTAAAAACACACACACACACACACTACACTTTGCACACACATACATTACAGCTACACACTTTACTCACTCACACAAACCACACTTTACTCCACACACACACACTTTACACACACACACACACACAACCTATACACACATTACACACCTTTACACGTTTTATACTACACACACACACACACTTTACTCACACACACTACAGCTGTAAACACACACACACCACACACACACTACACTTAACACACATACACTGTACACACACACACTACACTTTACACACACACACACACACACACTACACTTTACCACACACACACACACACACACACACATACCAAAACTTTACACACGCTACACCCCTTACTTTACACACACACTGACCATTTACTCCACACACACACACTTAAACACACACATAAACACCACACTTTATCACACCTCACACACTCTTACACACACTAATACACACCTACCTTTGTACACACACACACATACTACTCACACACACACTACACTTTAAACACACACATACACTTTATACACACACACACACACACACTACACTTTATACACAAAAAAAAAAACACTACTACACTATACACACACTTACACACACACACACACACTTTACACACTCTTTACACACCTACTTACACACAATACACTTACATACACACTAACTTTACACACACACACACACATACTTTTACACACATACACATATACACACACACACACACTACTTTATACACCACCTACTTTATACACACACACACACACACTTTACACACATACACTTTATAACACACACACACACATACACTTTATACACACACACATACACTACACTTACACACACACATACACTTTATACACACATACACTTTACACACACACACACATACCCCCACACACACACACACACACCCTTACACTACACACACACACACTCTTTATATACACTACACACCACACTTTATCATCACACAAAACACACACTACTCAACACACACACACTTTACACACACACACACTTTACACACATATACTTTATACACACACACACACACACACTACACCACCACCTTTACACAACACACACTTTTACACACTACAACTAACACACACACTACACTTTACACACACTTACACACACACACACCACACTTTACACATACACACACACACACACTTCATACCCACACACTACACTTTACACACACACCTACACTACACTTTATACACACACTACACTTTATACACAAACTACTGCTACACAAACAATACGTAGCTTCGC
>CM022775.1:55000-74548 GCA_012411365.1 Ameiurus melas | reverse complement strand
TTGCTATCGTTTATTGTTGTTCTGTTTTACTTTTGGTGAATTAAAAACTATTTGTTTTGATAATATTTCTGCGGAGACTTTACCTACCTCTTAGAATGTTCTTAAGACGCCAAAACATTCTCGGCTTGGATATGGCATACCTGAAGACCCATAATTATTTGCTACCTTGCCTTTAAAATTACGAATTTGAATGTGAAATGTAAGTAAAATCAATCTTAATTCAATTTAATTATTTTCTTAAATTAAAATGCTAACATAAATAGTATTTTATAGTAAAAATGAGTATTTACCAATAATTATATAATACTTTTGTGATATACTTTTAAAGATATTTGGAGGTGACAGATGTGCTACCCCTGTTTTACATCCTTTATTCAGGTGATAGTTCATTCTGAGAAAGAAGCACATTTTGTTACATTAACATGAGAGTAGCTTGAATTACCACTAGCACATCCTGAGTTGGTTGGACAGATCACCAGAGCACCGGATCCATATAAAATCCAGATCCATTTTTTAGAGGTGCCAGATCCTGTTCCTCAGGCTCAAATTAAGCTCTGAATAATAAACATATATTGTGTGTGGGTGTGGATGTGTGTGTGTACATGTGTATGTGTGCGTGTGTGTCTAGGTACGAACGTGGGGAATTCTATCCAGCTTGAACTCTCTCAGGGAGGATTCAGTGTTGCACTTTCTGAGGTCAGGAACCAGTTACACATAAGCTGCTTTTCCAATGAAATTACCAGGAACAAAATGTCCCAGGAACTTTTTTCAAGGGACCATTTGGTTCTTCCAGACCATTGTTGTATGTGTTTCCATCGTGGTCTAAAGTACTGTGAAGATTAGGCAAATTAGGCCGGTAATGTATGACTGCGCGTGACAAGCCCCTGGTGAGGATATGAAGTACGCTACAATTAAAGTGATTACTGACTTAATAATATATTATAATAATAATGTAAAATGTAATAATGTAAAACACATAGCACATAGTTCTGATTGGAACACAAAACTTTGAACAGTAACAAAATATTTTGCTGCAAACAAACTGGTGGTCTAGTGGTTAGGATTCGGCGTTCTCTCCGGCCTGGGTTTGATTCCCCATCACCGAGTTAAGTTTATTTATTTTTTTATCTTTGGATAAAGGTTCATGTTTAAAAATGAGACAGTTTAATTTATGAAATCTGATAACGGCACTGCAACAACAATAAGCATGTAGGAGGTTCAAGCTGTGCTGCTGTTGATTGTGATGTAATGCTTTGTAAAGAGGTCATTGAGGAAACGCTGGAGAGAGACGAGCAGTCGTAGTAAAGCGAATTCACAATGCTCGTGATGTTAGACTTAAAGTAAGCAAACGGAATTTATCAGCTATTTCTGCGATGACTGAGACAAACAAGTGCGTGAGCTTCTCTCTGCACTGTTTCCTGTGTGAATAACAAGGCGCTCACTTAACCCACTCGATATGTTTAAGTATACCTTTTCACTGCAGGTCACTGTTTCCAGTTCCCGCTGTATTTTGTCCTCGGCATAAATACTTAATAAGGCCTGAACCCCGTCATCAGTACATCAGTCATATTTTTAAGAAATTTTATTGTGTTGATTTTTGAATTGCAATAAACACCCCCCAAAGTTCCTGGCTTTTAAAAAAGTACCACATAATGAGTAGGGTCTTTGCAAGGGCTAAATATTTTACCCGGAACTTAATTTAGACCCAGGTACCTACGGTGGAAACACACCTAGTACCTCCAAAAGTCCCTAGTTCCTGGGGAAAGTTCCTGCTGTGGAAAAGCACAATACACACTGTAAACAAATACACACACACACACACTAGATGTTGCACAACTACTAATGTTTACTGATTGACCAGTAATATTTATAATAGTAATAGTAATATAGTAATTGACAGACCTTTTCTGGTCAGGATGATTGACCAGATTTTTTTTTTTATTTTGTAAATTCATATGTTTACTTGTCATTCTTAAATAATTTTTCATCAATAAAAATGTTTAATACAAATCTGAATACAAAAATGGATACGAATACAGATATTTGTGTAAGACCTGTGTGTGTGTGTGTTTGTGTGTGTGTGTAGGAGGTGAGTGTGTTTGGTGCAGTGGGAGCATTCTCCTGGTCAGGTGGATTGGAGGAAAAAATTCCAGAACTGAACGCTTCATTCATCAACGCATCAACTATGGGAGACATGAACAACTCGTACCTGGGTAATGAAGCACCCATTGATCCATTCATCCATTTATTCATCCTTTTATCCATCTGTTTAGTCATAAATCTGATTATCCAACCATTTGACCATCCATCCATCACAACTAATCTATTATTTATTCATTACTCTGAATTCATTACTCTCAAACTAATGAATTTGGTGAATATTAATTTGGTTAATGAATATTGATAACTTTATGTTTTAATCATGATGGGGTGCAGGTTATTCTGTTGCCATGGCAACGGTCTTGAGGGGTCATGTTTACTTTGCTGGTGCTCCAAGACACAAACACATAGGGGCCGTGTTTGGATTCACACAGGACACACACAAACACTGGAGTGTTACATACGCTGCCCACGGGACTCAGGTACTGTGTGTGTATGTGAGTATGTGTGAGTGTGTGTGTGTGTGTGTGTGTGTGTGTGTGAGTGTGTGTGTGTGTGTATGTGTGTGTGAGAGAGAGAGAGAGAGAGAGAGAGCGAGTGTAAGTGATTATGTGTGTGTGTGTGTGTGTGTGTGTGTGTGTGTGTGTGTGTGTGCGTGTGTGTGTGTGTACATTTTTGTACTTATGCAGCTGTTCATTGTACTTATGCAGCTGTTGCAACAGTTTCCTTTTGCGGTTTAGAGTGATGTCACTTACACTAAATCTCTCTGCATCTTGTGTCTCTGTAGCTGGGGTCGTATTTTGGAGCTGAGCTGTGTGTGTTGTATGGCGATGACATTGTGTTGTTAGCAGTTGGGGCGCCAATGTTTTACGCTGCTGGAGTTGGAGGAGAAGTTCAGCTCTGCTCTGTGGAGACAGGAGTAAGAAACACACACATGTATATTAGTGTGCTTTGATTTTTCTGTCTTAGATTTAATCTGTGCTTGTGTATGAAACATTCAGATTTGATCTTGCATTAACAGTAGCTGCGTTTACATGGACAACAATAATCCACTCTTAATCCGATTAAGACCATACTGTATTTAAGAAACTACCATGCATACAGCAATTTTTACTTACCTTAATCTAATTAAGGTCATAATCGAAGTAAACAATAATCGAATTAAGACATGTGGAGCAATGTTCTCTCTAAGCTGCGCGCCTGTGCAATCGCACACTGCTCGTACATTCTCAGCGCATTATGCAACGCATAAAATAAAATTCACCATAAACGTATTAATTAATATCTAATTTAGACCTAATCTTAGACCTCTTATCATGGTGAAACGAACGGGCAGCACCAGCAACACATCCACTCACCAAGCTAAAGTAAAAAAGAAATGCGGTTCTTTTAGGATGGAATGGCTGTTGGAGTATGTGCAAATAGAAGAACAAGCGGTGAAACTGGGTGAGATTTTTTCTTTTTCAAGTGAGAAAGGTCTACTCTGCAAAACATGCAGCGAAGCCAAAGTGGCAAGTGAGCTTTCGGCGGGAAAAAGGTGGACTGAATGGAAGTTGGACTACCTCAAGCGTCACATTCAGCAGAAAAGTCATTTGAAAACTGTTGGAATTGTACGAAGACTCAAGATGGGACGGGGGATTGGTACATTATTGCGAGAAAGCGCAAAAGACAGAGAGAAAAGGAATGAGCTGTCACACAAAACAAAATCTGACTCCGAGCAAGTTAAAGTTCTCATTGACAATATTTTACTTGCCATCAAAATGAATACATCAATGCTGTCAGTTCAACAAATCCACAATCACATGACAAAGTATGTGAGTATACCAGAAAGCTGGCGAAGCAAAAACTATGCCTTTGAATTTGTGAACTCAATCAATGAGAGAGTGCAGAATGAGACTATGTGCAGTGTTAAAAATGCACCCTGGCATACCCTGATAGTAGATGAGAGCACAGACATGTGCAGAGCAGGACTCTGACATATAACATACTACACATCTCATTAACAACAAGATTTTTGTCTTTTTCATTTTAGGTGGGCCAAATCGCCTATATTAAATAAACTAATGAAAATTGCTGCTGTAATTAGATTCTTTTAATAAGCCATGTAAGTTGCTATGATCCAAGGTTTTGAGCAGGTGTGATACTGGTGTGTGGCCACAACGTGCACATCTGATGTTGCTCACAGTGGTCCTCAGTGTGCTCAGGGAGCTTGTGTGTATGCCCAGACACATGAAAAATTAGAGGGAACATTGGTGTGGAGTATTCCTGTTTGAATCGTATTATGGACGTGTGTTACAGACATGTAAACACCTTAATCACATTATGAACGTCGTGTGAAAGTTTTCATCGCATTTTGCAAAAGGACACGATCACACACGCGGCAGTTTTACGTTTTATGGCGAACAAGTGAGTTCGGCCGCGTCCCAAATCACATACTTTCCCACTGTAGGCCTGTAGTGGGGAAAAATACATGTATAGTGACTACTATATAGACAGTAACTACCCTATTTGAGACGCACCCATGGCTTCAACCAGTTGTTTATTAGCACGTACAGCATGACAGATAATTAACTGCACTTAAAGCGTTCATTAATTTTTTTTGTAATAACACACAAAACTGTAAACGGCACCATAACGAAGATGAACTGTATGTCGATACGTGAAATTCTGGAGGGACGTCGGACGGCGTGGCGTGGTGACGTAATGACGCGGGCTGTTAATCTAATTATGATCTAGAACATGTAAAATGGGAACATGACCGGAGTATTCTAAAAGTGACTCATGTAAACACCTTAATCACATAATTATCTTAATCAGAGTAGGGCTAATAATTAGATTACTGCTGTCCATGTAAACGTAGTCAGTGATGTACAGAATGGAATTCACAGGTTTATACTGTTGATAATATATTTAATTCTTAAAGTTTATAAACAAGTATATTAAAGTCCTTAACAAAAAGTGCTACTTCTTTTCTATAAGAAAACCACACAAATAATTAGTCATTACAGCAAGAGCTCTTTATGATGTACAGTGTGTTCATGATGAGTAGTGGTTTTGTTATTAGAGTGCTTTTTTACACTTGCAAGATGGCACCAGTGTGTTTGGGTGGCATCTCTGGTTGGCTTCTGTATGTCTCTTCTGTTGTTGTCTGTCCTTCCCCCTGCCTCTGTGTACTGTTTATGTCCAAGAAGCTCTTCTACGCATATGATAATGCATGAACACTTTTAATTATCGGACTTCATGATTAGTGGCATTTGAACCACAGTTATTTCAAGCTGTTCTGTGCTTGTGAGGGAATGGGAGAAGGTGACGCAGAAGATGAGAGAGAGAAGTGGGAGAGTGGTAAAACTGAGAAAGCAGGTACTCTCCTTTAGGCCATCCGTACTGTTTAGCACTCCAAGGGGTTTGAGCGCTGGATATCTCTGCGCCTTTTGGAAAACCGGTGTGCTTGGTTCATTTACTGGTGCGAGAAACCGTTCCCCCCAGGCGAGGTGTTTTACCTGCCAAGTTATTTATCAAATATAGCAGGGTGAACTTTAAGTAATTGAAGGAGGTGATATTAGCGCCGTGTACTGAGCTTTCACAAAATCCAGTAATGTCTGTCCTGATAAATGTACGGTCTTTATAAAATAATACTTACATGCTCTATACCCGCTCTCTCTGTGAGGTCGTGTCCTTTATACCCGCTCTCTCTGTGAGGTCGTGTCCTCTATACCCGCTCTCTCTGTGAGGTCGTGTCCTCTATACCCGCTCTCTCGGTGAGGTCGTGTCCTCTATACCCGCTCTCTCTGTGAGGTCGTGTCCTCTATACCCGCTCTCTCTGTGAGGTCGTGTCCTCTATACCCGCTCTCTCTGTGAGGTCGTGTCCTCTATACCCGCTCTCTCTGTGAGGTCGTGTCCTCTATACCCGCTCTCTCGGTGAGGTCGTGTCCTCTATACCCGCTCTCTCGGTGAGGTCGTGTCCTCTATACCCGCTCTCTCGGTGAGGTCGTGTCCTCTATACCCGCTCTCTCGGTGAGGTCGTGTCCTCTATACCCGCTCTCTCGGTGAGGTCGTGTCCTCTATACCCGCTCTCTTGGTGAGGTCGTGTCCTCTATACCCGCTCTCTCGGTGAGGTCGTGTCCTCTATACCCGCTCTCTTGGTGAGGTCGTGTCCTCTATACCCGCTCTCTCGGTGAGGTCGTGTCCTCTATAACCACTCTCTTGGTGAGGTCGTGTCCTCTATACCCGCTGTCTCTGTGAGGCCCTGTGACTGGAATAGTGTGGTGGTGTAAGGGGAAGGGTGTGGGGTGTATAGAAGGGGGGGGGGTGTTTTTTTTGTGTGTGGGGGGTTTATGTGGGGGGGTGGGTGTGGTGGGTCTTGGACAAGGAGAACAAAAGAAAAAAAAAAAAAAAAAGAAAGAACAAAAAAAAAGGAAAAAAAAAAAAAAAACAAACAACAATTAATTAAAAATATAAAAAAAAAAAACAAAAAAAAAAAAAAAAAAAAACAAATTTTTTTTTTTTTTTTTTTTTTTTTTTTTTCTCACACACACAGGTAAAAACAAATACAGTTAAAAAAATAGATGTCTGTGAAAGGCAACTCATTAAGTGATGTGCGTGTGTGTGTGCGTGTGTGTGTGTGTGTGTAGAGGGTGGGCGGTGCAGCAGTAGGGTATCTTCTGCAGTATTTTGGTTTGTCTCTTCACTCTGTGGGAGATTTGAGCTCAGATGGACTTCCTGATCTAGTGGTTGGATCCAGAGGAGCTGCTACAGTACTCAGGTAATTTTGTGTGTGGCTAGCTGTGTGTGTGTGTGTGTGTGTGTGTGTGTGTACATGGTGCACATCGTGTACGTACAGCGTACTGCAGTAAAAGAGTTCTTATTGACGTTTTTAGGACATCGCCAGTTATATGTGTAGCTGTGTCAATCACAGTGGATCCACCAATCATAGCCCAGGACGTCTTTCACTGCTCTGCCCCTCATGGCCTCAACACCCCTTTTGCCAAGGCAACCGTGTGTCTAAAACTACGAGAGGTTTTCACAGGAACCTTACAAGGTAAGTAGATAACAAATATGAAGGGACATGAGTTTACTGAGTACTTACAGACTACTGTAAGATTATTAACACTCATCTGTACGACTGTGTGTGTGTGTGTGTGTGTGTGTGTGTGTGTGTTCAGGTCCTTTCCATGCCACTGTATCTGTCTTTCTGGAGTTAGATTCTGGCTCCACTTCTCCTCGTCTATTCTTTTACCCAATGTCCAGCATTTCACACTGGAATACGACTCTTAGTAACACGTCGGTGTGTCACACATTCCCCATCACCATCCAGGTGAGTGACGAGGTGTTAATACTTATTATAATTATTATTTATTAATTATTATTTAACCTGCAGACAAGTTCACTTCTGTTTAATTGGAAACCAAACTGTGTAGAACACCTGTGCCATGTCACTTTATTATAATTAAATAAACTTAAATATATTTATAGAGTTAGGGTGAGAGATCAATGTGTGTGTATATGTTCGTGTGTTGTGTAGAGCTGTATATCAGACTACCAGGATGTTCCTCTCTCAGGGAGACTCACAGTTAGAGGACAGACAGTGGGACACACGCAAGGCTTGAGACCCGTCCTGCACCCTGACTGTCCAAACACACACACCATCACAAACACGGTCAGTGCCTCCTCTGTGTGTGTCTATACTGTACAGAAATGGATGTGTGTGTCTAAGCTATACATGTGTGTGTGTGTGTGTGTGTGTGTGTGTGTGTGTGTGTGTGTGTAGGTGTTACTGGAGAAGGTGTGTGGTGAAGATCATGTGTGCGTATCGAACCTCAATGTGTCTCTCCAAGTCAGCAGGTTTGTGTCTCATTCTCTCTGTCTCTGTCTCTCATGCTGGGAGTTGCTGGGTGAGAATGGTGTGTGGAGTGTGAGAGTTGAATGGGGTGACACTGGTGGTGAGAGCTGGAACCTGTACACACTTTTCTCCTTTGATTTGTGTGACTTGGTGAGTTTGTACTGCTTAGAGTGTTATTTTGGTGAGGTGTGTGAATGACGACGTCACTCAGAGAGATGGCAGGTTTATTTCTCCATCATGGTTTCAAGTGTACCTGAAAAGAGTTTTATGGTGGAGGATGTCTTCCGCAGGATCTGAGAAAAAGATAGTTTTGAACATATTACATCTGCTTCCTGGATGAATAAAGCAGTAGCTGTCTTTCTGAAAGAACAAAACCTTGTTAATCAGCTGTTAGTAAGTAGAATTGTTATAAATTACATGCTAGTTTCACCGCTGTTTGCCCCTTCTGTAAGAATAATTATTTCAAATTGTCAAGGAACAGAAGAGTTTCATAAACTGGGAAGATGTAGTGGAGTGTGCCTCAAACGGAAATGGTTGCTACCTCACTTGTCCTACAGCAGCATGCCCAAGAGAACCCATGTTACACCACTCTTTATCTCCCTTCACTGGCTTCTTGTAGCCGCCCGTATCAAATTCAAGGTCTTGATGCTCACGTACAAGAGGTCGTCTCTGGAACAGCACCCTCCTACCTCAACTCTGTCCTGAAGGCTTACGTTCCCTCACGCAAACTGCAATCAATCAACGACCGACGCTTAGTACCTTTTCAGCAAGGCTCAAGGTCCCTTTGAAGAACCTTCAAACTAACTGTTCCTCAGTGGTGGAATGAAGTTACAACCTCAATCCAGACCACAGAATCTGTCACTGTCTTCAAGAAACAGCGAAAGACCCACCTCTTCTGTGAACACCTAAATAACCCCTAAAAAAACAAAATTTACTCTGGAACTTACACCTGTACTCTGCACACTTTGCTTCTTCTAGAACTCAATTAATGGATCTTGTATGGTTGCACTACTTGCATTGTTCTCGGCTTGATATATCACTTTGCTTGTATTTTCTCATGTGTAAGCCGCTTTGGATAAAAGCGTCTGCTAAATTAATAAATGTAAATGTAAATGCAAGAGTTTTGGTCGCCAATAACTTGGTTGCCTCCACGCTCTGGCACAAATGCAATGTGCTTTCGACCACTAGCAGGACTTATTCAGGAAATACAAAGAGTCTGGGTGAGCTTCTGGTCAGGCCAACTCTGGGCCCATTCAGCCATTTTGTACCTTCCATTACATGATGGGGGACAAGGCCTTGTGGACATCAGGACCAGAATTATGACATTTCATCTACAAGCTGCTCAGAGATTGTTGTACAACAGGTCCATCACTTTGGAACATACTGCTACCTCACCATTAATTGTATGTAATTGTTTCTAATGAAATGCAAGAGGCTGAACTAGTGGGTCTAGTTCCTTTTTATCCCATCGGTTTTGGAGGTATGGAATGTTTTCCCCAGCTCGAGAACAGCTGACATACCTGCTGGGATGTGGCTAATAGAGGAGCCTTCATTCTTGAACAGTTTTTTACTCTCAAAGCCAGTCTCCATTTCCATCTCTTGATCACAAGGTACACAAAGCTGGGCCATAATGCAAAACTGGTACGTCAGCTGTGGGTGAAAGGACTAGCATTGTCAAAGGACTGGCATCAGGTCAAAATGAGTCCCTGTTTCTTCTCTTTGTACAGTGTTGTCATTTACCTAACTGTTACATAAATGACTGCATTACATAAAGAGATGAAATAGCGGACAATTTAGGAATAGCAGTTTATTTAAAAAATTCTAGTTCATGTCTCATTGCAATTTTTCACTTTCAGATTTATCCTGCGGGCCGGATTGAACCCCTTGGTGGGCCGGTTCAGGCCCGCGGGCCATACATTTGACACCCCTGGTCTAGTGTATGAATTTTAGAAAGGTAATATCATCTCAAATAGAACACGAGCAGTTTATTTTCTAAGTGGAAGTAGACGCTGTTTCCTAGTCAGCGGCGCATGACGTCATACACATGTAATGCGACACCGCTAGCTTTAGCAGATACCCAGAGTCACCGACACTGACTTTCTTCAGTTCACTGTTTATGTCAACGTTACCTTTTATTTCCAACATGACCTCAGTCTCCATCAGACGGAGGAGAAATCATCACGTGACTGAGGGAGAAAGTGTGCGACCCAAGTTTCCAAGTTTTGTCAGGGAAGCATTTCATATTAAACACTGAGAAGATAAAACTTTACAATGCTGAGCTGGTGTAGCAGGGAAACACGACAGTGATGCACGAGCACAAAGTTATGTTTATACCCTAAATGCTCCACTGTGTGTAAGTGGCAGGGGAAACTGGTGCAAGTTGTTTAAAAGGTTTATTTTAATTTAAGTTTATTGTCATTATATGGTGTATTTGCGCACAAGTAAGATCTGTAATGTCTAATTAAAACACTATGATCAAAAGTAAACACAAGTAAAACAATATGACTAAAAGCAGTGAGGAACAGAAACAGAAGTGAGATTTTATTATTTAATTTTGGACTGTAGTTTAATTCTGTGCTTTTTGTGCATCCATAAAAGGTAATGCATAAATACTGTTATATAATATAAACTATATATATATTATAAACTAATATATATAAGTATTTATGCATAATTTTTTATGGATGTAAAAAAAAAGCACTAAATTAAACTACAGCTCCAAAATGAATTATATATATTTTTGTGTGTGTCTGCATGTATGGAGTTCTTTTCAGTCTTATATAACTGGACAAACAGTTGTGTAAAGTTTTAGTCTGAAGTTAATATTTGTAACACTCAGTTTGTGGATTTTATTTTAAAGAAACGAAAAAAAAATGGCGCTGAAACCATTTTCTTTTTTCCCTTTCCTTTTTGAAATAAATTTGATTCATATTCTTTCTTGTTCCTTCCCTTGTAAATATTCTTTTTTTGTTCTTTTATTCATGCTTCAATGTAAGACTAAGACTCTAAATTATATCTGACTGACCCAATAAAGGATTTTTAAAATTAAATTTCTCTCTCTCTCTCTCTCTCTCTCTCTCTCACTCTGTCTCACCCTCTCACTATCTGGCTGTCTCACAGTGACATGGTGGTTAATATACAGGGTTTCAGAGTGAATGTGTCTGTGGTGGTGGTTAATGAAGGAGAAGATGCCTCAGGCACAGAGCTGTTCTTCCTACATCCCATGGTCCTGTCTTTCACTCGCATCAGTCTGGTCCGAACCACTTTAACACACTTACATCCTCAACTGTTTTATTGTTTAGCATGCATTGTGTCATTATATTCTTATTAATAAAGGTAGGTTTGTGTGTGTGTGTGTGTGCGCGCATGCAGGTGGAGTCCATTGGCTACATGGAGTGTTCCTCCCATGAAACAGGTGTGATGAACCTCACACAAACAACATGCAGACTCGGTTCCACTATCTTCAGACAGAGAGCCAAGGTTACACACACACACACACACACATCACTCTCAACCAGTCACACACACAGTCATGCACACAGTCATACTGTCACACACACACACACACACACACACACACTTATACATACTGTTATACACAACGTCTCTAACACACACAGTCATACACACATACACATTCATATACACTGTGTGTGTTCTTTTCCTGTGTAGGTGGTTTTCATCATGTCGTTCCAGTTGTCTGAGCCAGTTTTTCTCGAGGACCGAGTTGATGTAAATGTGACAGTTAAAAGGTCAGTTTACATTTCAGTTAATCAGCTTACCATAATTCTCAGACTATTGAGTGCACCAGAATATAAGCCGCACCCACTAACTTTAAAAAGAAAAACAGCCGCACTTGTCTCTAAGCCGCAGGTGTCCACGTTGTAACTGTCACGATTCGTGATGTAAACAAAGCAGGACGGATGAGAGAACCATGACCAACTCAATGAACTAAGCTAACTAAACCAACTAACCTAAACATTAACTATGACATGAAACAAAGACTCTATATCTATACTCTATAAACCACTTCTACATCTATATTCTAAACTAAGTCTATACAACTCTAAGCTATACTATCTGCTACTAGGCTATAAGATATGCTACAAGCTACTAGGCTATAAGCTATGCTATAAGCTACTAGGCTACAGGCTAAGCTATAAGCTATGCTATAAGCTAACAAGCCTTGACATGAATTCAGACATGGGCTATGGCTAGGGAACAAGAACTAGGACACATGGCATGAACAAAGCCTCGAACTACATTCACGATCTAATTCTAACTCTATATCTAATGACCCGTGTTGTGTGTGTCACGTTGTGTGTGTCGTGTATATATACACACCAGCCAAACCTAACAGCTGCGGGCAATACCAAAACACAAGTGACTCGACAACACATGACAAGACGGGGCGGAGACATGACGTCACCAATCTGTATGTCTTCGTGTGTTTTCCCTGATGAGGGGGTGTGCATGAAGCGCAAAACGACTGATCTGAAGAATGTAGTGTGAGCGCGTTACATTTAATTCGAGCAGTTTCATTGGTCCGATGTGACGAGGCTAAATGTTTTGGCGGCATGAAACTCGTTAGCCCGTAAAAATCCATAAATTAGCTGCATCATTGTTTAAGCCGAAGTGTTCAAAGCGTGTGAAAAAAGTAGCGGCTTATAGTCCGGTAATTAGAGTAATACACACTTTTCTGTTCTGACATCAGTTCCAGAGACTGTGTTGATCAGCAGTGTAAGGCTCAAACTCTGCCACATCAGATATAGATGTATAAAGATGTCTAAGGTCAGGATGATTGTGCAGTGTGTAAAGTGTTTACATGATAAATGGGATGTCAGCTCATATCCCTGATTTTGAGAGCTGTGGCTTACATTAACCAATATGAACATTTTGGTACTACTACAATAAATGTTGTGGCTTTTTGTGAGTTAAACTGTGTATTTGTCGTTCAGTAAGAATGAGAATCCAGGAACTCTGCATGACAACAGCGCGAGTGTATCGATGCCTGTTAAACAACTTGTCCACTTCCTTTTGAGAGAGTAAGACACCAATGACATTGATGTTCCAGCATGGCAACACCATATACTATGATTTATTCAACGTGTGATTTTGTGTGTTTCCAGTGGTGGGTCCACACAATATATCCATTACAAAAACTCTGCTTTAATCCAGCACACATATGAGGTATTTTTGACATTTTTACCTTCAGGTATACACATGAAAATACCAACAGGTCATGAAAACCTAACCCATCTGTCTGTCTGTCTGTCTTTCTGTCGCTCTCTCTCTCTCCCTCTCTTTCAGCTGACCAATGCAGGTGTTCTCTCTACTTCAGTCAGTGTGAGTTTTGTGTTGCCATTGGAGACAACCTCTGGTTTATTATGGGATGTTTCTCCCCCTGCAATTGTGAGTTCATTTTAATTTTATGATTATTTTATTGATAATGCTGGTAACGGGGAAAACTTAGAGATGGTGATTGATTGTGGGGAAATACTTCATGTTCAGATATCTAAAGTATGAGAGTTAAACCCAACATGCTAAATATGCTGCTGTCCAGAGCCAGCAAAGTCTGTAAACCCTACCAAATTTGTTCCACTATAAAAAAAAAATACCACCCACTTGAATACACATGGAGTGTAAGTGTGTTCAAGTGTTGTTAGCTAGTCACCAAGCAGTGGAGTTTCTTCTAAGTCTAATAAACTTAACGCATATACACAAGAAATAGTGAGGAAGCTCAAAATCAGTGTTATTGCAGAGATTGATGAGCATGTGCTGTGTGAGATCGTTACCTGTCATTTCCCTGGTTACAGAGACTTGGTCGCATGGTTCTTTAAAAAATGGTCTTCAAATGTATGTTTACCCATGAAACATGAAAGAGTCTGTCAAAGTCGGTCTAAATATGAAGAGGGATACGGTCCTAAACATGACTGATTTACTTATCCAAAAAATGACCCATAACATAATTAGGCTAACAGTGGCACTATACAGCTAGCTCACATTAGGCTAAATATTGTGTAAACGAGTAGACACTGACCGTGGTGAAGACTCAGAGAAAATGGGTGATGGTGGGAGATGGAGACTGCCACTAGGCTTGACACTGAGTGAGGTTTCATGAATGGTCTGATGATGGACAGCAGTCAGTAATGGTCTAAAATGACCATGAGAGCAGAGCAAATGTTTGCGCTGGTATAGAAAAACACACAGGAAGTGAGGAATAGACCTAAAAAGAACTAAAAAGAGACATTATTAGAAGTGTTTAGTGGGTCAAAAACAGCACACGGGGGCAACCTGAAAGGGCAGCCAGTAGATGGAGAGACAAACACAATGACACGGAGGGGCAACAACATCAGCGGGAGGATGTAGAGGGACTACAACATCAAGCGGGGACATAGAGGGGCTACAACATCATTAGGGGGACATAGAGGGGCTACAACATCAAGGAGGGACATAGAGGGACTAAAACATCATTAGGGGGACATAGAGATGATGATTTTTAATTTTAGCTACTGCATTGCCTATTGTAGATGCCGTGGGGAGGGGAGAGAGCAGACCCGGGGATGTGCTCAGCTATGTTAACTCCTTTCTTCAGGTCTTTGTGGTCCTGAGTTGAGCAGTTTCAGTACCTCACTGAGTTGCACATAAGCTAACTGGGACTTCACAGGGTTACAAATTCAGAAACGATGCACCAGGAAATTAAAACGGAACATTACCGTATAAGGAACAGTGAACTTCTCTCATATAGTCAAGTTGCAGTAGGTGTTTGGGTGTGTGTGGATGTGTGGGTGAGTGTGAGTGTGAGTGTGTGTGTGTGTGTGTGTGTTGTGTGTGTGTGTGTGTGGAAACAGTAGCAGCTTTTTTGACTGTGGCAAGTAATATTGCTCAAGTTTCTAACACTTCCTCTTTTATCCTGTTTGTGTGTGTGTGTGTGTGTGTGTGTGTGTGTATGTGTGTGTGTGTGTGTGTGTGTGTGTGTGTGTGTGTGTGTGTGTGTGTGTGTGTGTGTGTGTGTGTGTGTGTGTGTGTGTGTGTGTGTGCACATGTGTCAGAATGTCACTGGAGTAAAGTGCGACAAACCGATGTTGCTGAAAAAAGTTAACACATCATACAATAGTCAGGTGAGAGTCCATGAACATAATGTGTGTGTGATTTATTCATGTCCATTTCTAATGTGTTTGTTTTATCACTCTTGTTTCCTCCAATCAGAACTGCCAAGGCTCCAGCTGTCATCTGATTAGCTGCTCAGTTAGCCTATTAACCAGTGACCAGCCAGTCACATTTACCTTTTCAGGAAAAATTACCACACAGACAAAGGTATGCTGTACACACACTCACAATATACACACTTACTAACACACTGCACACACAGTGACACTCTGTACACACACACAGTACACACACACTTACACACGTTTGAATGTTGGTCATGTGTGTTGAGTGTGTATTATTGTGTTTAGGTGGACAGTGTTCAGGTGGAGAGTTGGGGTTTGATCTCATTTGATCAGAATCGATACACACAGTACCTTAATGAGGAAGATTTACTGCGCTCAGTGAGAACACACACACCAATACACAACATATATACAATACACTGCACACAACATAAACAGTACACTACAATACTATTTACACAGCATAAATATGACATTTTCATCAATACAGATCACACAGTATCCATACACAATAAATAAAAATTGCAATATCAACTCAAACCATTTTAACACTTAATACACATCATTACACAATATACATTAATAACATTAATACACAACATATCAATAGCACTACTGCTCTCAACTATCAGTAGAATACCGTGGTCAGGAGTAGCAATAGTATTTTGTATTTTATATATATATAGCGTAATTAATCAGTAATGTTGTTAGTATTTAGTAGTTAGTAGTGTAGTCAGTAGTCAGAAGTGTAATTAGTGTAGTCAGTAATGCTTAGTACACTCAATAGTTAATATTGTTGTTAGCATTCATGAGTGTAGTCTGTTGTAAGTGTACTCAGTAGTATAGTCATTAGAGCTCACAAGTTGCTCACACAAATATATATGTAACAGCTTTATGAATCTGTCTGTCTGTCTCTGTCTGTCTCTCTGTTACAGATTATAACCGTGGTAGAATCTCCCTCTCAGGCTCAGGCCACACTGATTGCCTCTCTGTCTGTATTGTTTGGTGTTTTAGTGATGATTTTCCTGTTCATGGTGCTGTATAAGGTGAGTGTTCAGTACATTATAGACAATAATGAACGGTGTTCAGTACACTATAGACAGTAATGAGTGGTGTTCAGTACACTATAGACAATAATGAGCAGTGTTCAGTACACTATAGACAATAATGAGCAGTGTTCAGTACGCTGTAGTCAGTAATGAGTGGTGTTCAGTACACTATAGACAATAATGAGCGGTGTTCAGTACACTGTAGTCAGTACTGAGCAGTGTTCACTACGCTGTAGTCAGTAATGAGCGGTGTTCACTACACTATAGACAGTAATGAACGGTGTTCAGTACACTGTAGACAGTAATGAGCGGTGTTCAGTACACTGTAGACAGTAATGAGCGGTGTTCAGTACACTGTAGTCAGTAATGAGCGGTGTTCAGTACACTGTAGTCAGTAATGAGCGGTGTTCAGTACACTATAGTCAGTAATGAACGGTGTTCAGTACACTATAGTCAGTAATGAACGGTGTTCAGTACACTATAGTCAGTAATGAACGGTGTTCATTACACTGTAGTCAGTAATGAGCGGTGTTCAGTACACTGTAGGGTTTGTGATGTTCATTGTGATGTAGTGTTTAAACTGTTGATTGAGTAATTGGTAATTGATTGATACGGTGTTATGGTATGGTGTTGTATTATAGGTTGGGTTCTTTAAATCTAAATCTTTTGAAACTGCTGCTCAGGAGGCTGATGGACCCACAGCGACCTCTACAGGGCAGAATGACTCCAATACAGCGGCTGAAAACACGGACGGACAAACAGCAGCCAACAACACACACACAGACAATCCCAACAAATCCAATAACTGTAACGCTGCTCATGTAGTTGAGGAAACATCAGTTCTGTAGAGTGAAGGAGTGAAGGAGCTGATCTTACCTGTAATACTTATACCTTACTAAAGCAGGTGTTGTGAGATCACATCATTTAAACCAATGAAATGTAAACAAAATCCAACACGGAGGAGGGGAAAAGCAGAAGTATGTGTGTGTGTGTGTGTGTGTACCGGTCAAAACCTTTTGATCTGAAGGTGTCAATTAAATGTGTGAAATCGGTGTCGTAGACAAAAATATAATTGTGCCAACGTGTTTGTTTCTTTCATTACAACATAGACATGGAGTTGTGATTTCTAATGAAGCATTAGAATACAAGGAAGTTCCTCAAGAAACCTGGTGAGAAAACGCCAAGAATACATTTTTGGAACATTCTAGGCAAAAAGGGCGTCTACTTTGAAGATGCTAAAATGCTAAATTATTGTAATTTATTTTGGATTTTTTTTATCACAACACAATTCCCACATTTCCATTTGTTTTACTCCAGAGTTTTAATGACTTAATTTTTTTTATTATATATTTTTTTGCTATTGAAGAAGCCTTTATTTGTCACATATACATTACAGCACAGTGAAATACTTTTCATAATATATCCCAGCTTGTTAGGAAGCAGGAGTCAGAGTGCAGGGTCAGACATGTTGATGGCGGCCCTGGACTAGAGAAGGTTAAGGGCCTTGCTCAAAGGCCCAACAGTGGCAGCTTGGTGGTGCTCTGACTTAAACCACCTGATCTTCTGATCAGTACCCCAGAGCCTTAACCGTTGAGACACCACAACCCTGAAAACACCTCCATTGGAATGGAGTAAACTGATTGAAGCCAATCTAATTTTAATATTGTTTTTTTTCCCCCAGTTTCATTTTTATTGAACATTTCTGCTGAACACGTCTACATGACTTTATTATTATTCTACAATGTGGAGAAATAAAAATAAAGAATGAGTGTATAAAGAATGTCTAAACCTTTGACCGGTAGTGTATATATGTGTGTGTGTTTGTGTGTGAGCTTATGTGTGTGTGAGTGTGTGTGTATATGTGTGCATTTGTGAGTGTGTGAATATTGTTATATTAGTAAATACAGATTTCACTTACAAAATATGAAACTACAATGCAGCCTAATAAAAGTAAATTCCTCCAATTTGTGTGTGTGCGCACGTATGTGTGCGTGTGTATGTGTGTGCGTGTGCATATATGCGTATTTGTGCATATGTGCATGTGCGTGTTTGCGTGTGCGTATGTGTGTGTCCGGGTGTGTATGTGTTGGTGTGTGCGTATTTGTGCATATGTGCGTGTGTGTGGGCGTGTGTGTGGGTGTGTGTGTGTGTGTGTGCGTGCGTGTGCGTATTTGTGCATATGTGTATGTGTGTGTGTGTCCGTGCGTGTGCGTGTGCGTGTGCGTATTTGTGCATATGTGCGTGTGTGTGTGCGTATGTGTGCGTATTTGTGCATATGTGCGTGTGTGTGCATGCGTGTGTATAAAACATTTCTTCCATACAATGAAATTAAATTTCCTATAATCCAACTTTCTCCCAGTTTAATTATAACATGTTCTACACACATCTGCATTAAATTAAAAACATATAAAACACATCATATAACATTATAACAAATATAATAAAATATATCTGTTATAATAATTATAATCAAATATATCAGTTCTTTAATAATACAATTAAAAACTGTAAATAAATTATTTCTCACAACTTTACAACAATAAATCTAACATGATGCAGATGAACTAGTTTTAATCCTAATAAAACTACGTTTTCATACATGGAATTATGCACAAATAATCCTAACACATAATGACACCTACACCTAAAGGTACCTACAGCTTACAGTTACATACAGTTACCTAAAGGTACCTACAGCTTACAGTTACCTACAGCTTATAGTTACCTACAACTACCTACAGCTTACAGTTCCGTACAGCTTACAGTTACCTGCAGTTTACAGTTACCTACAGATTGAAGTTACCTAAAGCTACCTACGGCTTACAATTACCTACAGCTACTTACCGCGTACAGTGGCCTACAGTCACCCACATCTTAAAGCGATAATCTCCATCCATCTTTCTACCACTTATTCCTTCTTCAGGGTCGCGGGGAACCTGGAGCCTATCCCAGGAAGCATCAGGCACAAGGCGGGATACACCCTGGACAGGGTTAAAGCTATAATCTATTATACTTAATAAATATTAATTAATAATATTAATAAAGATGTTTTATTTATGTTAATAAAGATACTTTAGATATCATAAATATAATAAGGCATTTGTATTTCAATAGTTATTTTCATTTGCATGTTATGGGGTCACCTGATTATCATCGCATGAAATAATCAGTTTCCACACGCTGTAATAAACACACACCTTATTCACTTCACACAGAGGTGACATATCAGCACCTAGCATTTTGTGCTTCTGTGTTAAGAACTGATTTACACTAATAGTTTGTGACAGACACCTTCCCTTATAATCCACACACACACACACACACACACACACACACTAATGAAGATTCAGTTCAGTTTAACACATGACTTTGCCATCAGTCTCTT